>PVKH010001245.1:0-31415 GCA_004027955.1 Chaetophractus vellerosus | reverse complement strand
ATTCTTTTTACCAATTCTGCACAAGGTAACACTCAGCTCTCCATTCTCTAAACTCATTCTGTTTCCTGATGACCCATATTCAAGTTAGTAACTTCATGAGATTATACTTTATACAGTTGTACATTGGTACTCTACTGCTTTGAAACTCATCAAATTTGGTACATGATGCGTTTTAACACGAAAATTTTGTCCCGGTACTCGTTGTCTGTTTGGTACTTGATGCACAAGCTAGAACTTGTCAGTGTCGGTTGCCTTGTGACTCACTATCCTTTCTAGCTGAAACAAAGGGTCACGCGTTAAATCACTTGGTAGCTCTTGTCCTGTGCACATCCCATTGTTGTCTTATCTTAGCTTCTGTGGTCATTTTGTGTATTTTTGCGTTTTTTTCCTCTCATCATGGGTCCTAAGAAAATGAGCAGTGATAGCGTTGAGCAGAAAAGAAAACTTCTTCAAATCACCATTGAGCCAAAAAAAAAAAAAAAAAAAGAAATAATAGGTAAATATGAGAGTGATATTTGCATTACTGATCTTGCTAGAGAATGTGGTATGCCTAGAACAACAGTTTCCACCATCAAGAATAAAGAAGCACTAAAAAAGGCTGATATTGAGAAAGGAGTTAAAGCAGTAACAAAGCAGCATTCCCAAATACTCGAGGAAGGTGAAAAGCTGTTATTAATTCGGGTAAACAAGAAGCAGTTAGCAGGCGACAGTGTATCAGAAGCCATGATATGTGAAAAAACAAAAGTGTTGCATGCCAATCTTTTGAAAAGCAAACCAGAACTGAGTGATGAGAGTATTGAAGTTTTTAAGGACAGCCACGGCTGGTGTTTGATAATTGTATAAAGAGGACCAGTATCCATAGTGTCATGAGGCATGGCGAAGCAGCGAGTGTTAAGAAAAAGGCTGCTGATGAATTCGTCGTTGAATTTCAAGACTAGGTAGAGGCTGAGAGTTTTATTCCCCACCAAGTTTTTAACTGTAACGAGACTGGAGTTTTTTTGGGAAAAAATGCTGAGTAGGACCATCACAAAAGAGGAGAAGGCATTACCAGGTCACAAACCATTGAAGGACAGGCTCAGTCTATTGTTGTGTGGGAGTTCTAGTGGGGTCTTAAAACTCAATCCTCTACTAGTCTATCATAGTGAAAATCTATGAGTTTTCAAGAAGTATAATGTCATAAAAAGCAAAGTCCATGTGATGCGGAGGGCAAACAGCAAAGCTTGGGTCACGAGGCAGTTTTTCACCAAGTGGATAAATGAAGTGTTTGGTCCCTCAGTGAAAAAATATTTGCTGGAGAAAGATTTGCTTCTGAAAGCTCTCCTACTTTTGGACAGTGTGCCTGCCAACCTTCCGGCTTGGAGGATGACTTACTGCAGGAGTTCAGCTTCATCACTTTAAGTTTCTTGTCCCCTAATACTACTCCTCTCCTCCAGCCCATTGACCAGCAGGTCATTTCAAACTTCAAAAGGTGTACACCAAGGCGCTTTTCCGGAGGTGCTTTGAGATGACCTCTGATACACAGTTGACCCTCATAGAATTCTGGAAGGAGCATTTCAATATCCTGCACTGCCTTAACCTTATTGATAAGGCCTGGAACAAAGTCTCTTATAGGACAATGAATTCGGCATGGAAGAATTTGTGGCTGGAAGCTGTGACTCAAGGAGACTTCAAAGGGTTTGAGGCTGACCCCAAGCCTGCAGGTTCAGAGGGTACAGTGGTGCAGGGTCTTGTATCTTTGGGCCAGTCCATGGGTCTGGAGGTCGATGCTGCTGATGTTGAGTTAGTGGAGGAACATCATGAAGAGCTCAGCACTGAAGGGCTGCAGAAATACAGAAGGAGGAGCCAAAGAGGTGGCTGAAGAGATGAGGAGGAGATAAGGGAGGATGTCTCCAGTTCCTTGATAAAAGAAATGTGTGCAAAATGGGCAGACGTTTAAAACTTTGTGAAGTACCATCCGGACAAAGCTCTGACAAGCGGAAATGTGAATTTATTGAATGACCAAATAATTTCACACTTTTGAGGAATTCTGAAAAGAAGACAGAAGCAGTCCTCATTGGATAAATTTTTAGTGAAGGTGACAAAGAGTGTGTGCTCTGTGGTGCAAGTTGAAAAAAGGCAGAAAAGAGAAAGAGCACCTGAAGTGCAAGTGCCTGATGTTCTGTTGGAGGGGGCCTTTCCTTCCAAGCAACACTCCATGTAACTTCTCCTCCCACCATCCCATTAGGCCATGGACTCTTCTCAGTACAGGTAAAGTGAAGTTTTTATTTTATTTTATTTTATTTAAATATTTATTAATTTTTAGTTTAATTTCTCATGTAAAATAATGATATACAACCCTATCTTTTTACATATTCCCTTAAAAATGTGCATTGTCTGTGGTTTGGGAATGCATTAAATTTATTTACATTATTCCTTATGGGAAAATTTTGTTTGGTACTTGTCATTTTTGGTACTCATCGCACCTCTGGGAACCAACTAATGACGAGTACCTAGGTACCACTGTATTTAGTTCATGGCGCAGCCATACAATATTTATCATTTTGTGTCTGGCTTGCTTCATGCAACATAATGGTCCTCCAGGTTCACCTGATGGTAATACATTTTTGAATGTTCATTTTAAAATTTTTATTCTAAATCATAAACATAAGTGTGATATTTGTATTATTTCTTTTGCAGAGAGAATTAGGGGATTGTTAGTCTTTGGAAAATGAAACTGCAGCATATTTGAATCATTAAAAGGTTGAAATTAGTGGGAGGGTAAAAGCAAAAAGAACATTAAACCATTTAAGCCTGAAAGCATAGTTGTATTTCAAGATTTTTGGGCAATCTGAAATACCTAGAGATGGCCTCAGAAGGCAAATTTATAAGTTGTTGTTTGTAATGGAGCTCTGGCAGAATTGAATTTCAGAATTTAATTCCAAAGGAGAGAGTATGCAGCCATAAAATACCCCAAGCAGGGTACTAATTTTATTGAACAGGAATTCCTTTTTACCTTTCACGATCATGCTAATAAAATACATCTTTTTTTTCAACTAGATATGAAGAAGCTGAAGTTCGGAAAAAGCTTGAAGAAAAGGATAGACAAGAGGAAGAACAACTGCAACACCAGAAAAGGCAAGAAGCAGGAAGAGAGGATGGTGGCATGTCAGCCAAAGGTTCTTTGGAGAATGTATTGGATTCCAAAGACAAAACCCAAAAGGTATTTGAAATTTATTGTGTGAGGTAAAAGTCTGGTTCTGACTGTCATCTGATTTGCTTAAGAAAAGTTGGGTCACCACCACAAAGTTCTTTCAGACAATTAGAAATTGAATTAAATATCCTATCTTCAGTTGACTCCAAATTTTTCTATGAGCTACCCACAGAAGTATATTCTGTGCATTAATTACTTGATTAGAGCAGTGGCAAGAGCATTTGAACTGTGAGTCAATGTGTCTGAGTTTTGGTCCTATGTCAAGTCTTGCTTAACCTCTATGGGACTCAGTTTCCTCATTTGCCAAATGAGAGTCCTAAAATAGATAATCTTTACGGCTTCATCTTGTCTAATATGTGTAATTTACAATAAAAGAAAGATTTGATGTATTGCTTCTTTGGTGCCAAACCCCAGGTCTCATTCTTTTCCCTTTGCTTTTTCCTTCTTTTTCTGCCACCGTTTTCCCTTCCTCTCCTCTCCCTCTCCTTTCATGTTTTTCAGCAACTACTTGTAATATTTCCAGGTACATCTTCTTGCCAAAAGCCAGCAGTGATTCGGTCTGTACCTGCGAGCTATCATTGTATCCCCCTCCTTTTATTGCCTCAGAAATTATTCCTGAACTATATATTTTTTCTGCACTGTTGAAGTCCATGGGGAGATTCCCACTCCCACTTGTTTTTGAGCTTTCAGCTATCATTTGTGTGTGATTCATTCATCATCATCAGTTTCATTAAGAAATAGTATTGAACTGCTTGTGACATTGGACTGAGCACTATGTAAAAAGAAGCAAAGAAATAAGATTTTTTGATATTAACAACTTTCAATGTAAGATAAATGATACTGCCTTAGGGAAATTTTTATTTATAGGCCAAATGGCTGATATAAATACAATAAGACTTGAAAACTACATGAAGGAGACTTTTTAAATCTTTTCACTTTGTTGTCTTTCCAACAACAGGGCCAATCATTTTTTGGTTACTTTTATTTAGCACTTTTATTTTGAAAACAGAATACAGTGAATCTCTGTCAACCAGCTTCAATAATTAACTAACATGTTGCCATATTTTTTATCTGTCCCACTCCCCTTTTCTTTTTCTAAAGTATTTCAAAGCAAATTCCAGGTAAAATTTCATTTTACTCCTAAATATTTCAGTATGCATCTCAAGAAAAGGTCATTTTCTTGTGGTCTTGATAACCACAATATTATTTTCCTACTTCACAAATTACAATAATACCCAGTCTATATTTAGATTTCCCCAGTTGTCTCAAAATGTCTTTTTATAGTTGGTTTGTTTGGCTCAGGATGCAGACAAGGTCTACTCATTGTCTTGTAATTCTTGTGTCTCTTAAGTCTAATAATTTCCATCTGAGTTGCCTCTCATTTTTCGTGTTATACTTTTGACTTTTTCATACTGGATCAGTTCTATAAAATGAACTGCATTTTGGATTTGTCTGATTGCTTTCTCCTGGTGTCATTTAACTTGTTTTTCTATCTCCCATATTTCTTGTAAGCTGGAATTTTGATGTGAAGGCTTAGATTCAGGACAATTTTTGTTGTTGTTTTTCGCAAAAATGCCTCTTAGATGATACTGTGTACTTCATATTGTATCATATTAGGAGGTACATAATATATGTTTCTTTTCTTTTTTACTTGTAGTGATGCTAAAATTATTTAATAGGTTCATGTGGGTCCTTATTTTCCCATCTGTAAAATTACCTTACCTTGTTATTTCATGTTATATTGGTTAGAAAATGTAAATGATATACCCGTATTTTTGTTTTGTTTTGTTACATATCCCCTCCTTTCTGCTTGTTCTTGCTGTGTTCATTTTTGTGTTCTTCTGTGTCTGCTTTGTCTCCCCCTGTTGTGGCGATGCGCCGAGTCAGCTCACCGCGCAGGCGGCTTGCCCCGCTCGCGGGCGGCTCTGCTCTGTTCACGGACGACTTGCCCTGCCCGTGGGGGCTTTGCCCTGCCTGTGGTGGCTTTTTGCCCTGCCCACGGCAGCTCTGCCCCACCCACGGTGGCTTGCCCTCTCAAGGCGTCTGCCTGCTCGGAGAGGCCCCCGGGAACCAAACCCGGGGCCTCCCATGTGGTGAACCGGCGCCCTATCCACTGGGCTACAGCCGGCCCCTATAGGCATTTTTTAAAAGCAATTTTATTCAAATGTGCTTACAAACCATACTATATAGGTATTTATTACTTTGCATTGCCAAATTTTCCATTAGCCATTACATAGTTAACGATGCAATGGAGGATACTGAATGGAATAACCAGAATTTTTGTTTTTTGTAAGAAATGCTTCATTTATTTTCTAATTAAATATTAAATTTCTGAAAACATTTTATTTGGCCTTTAACTGAAGAAAGAATTGTTTCTGCAGTGTGCTGGGAGAGGAATTTGAGGAAATTCCACATGACTACATGATTCTGATATGTGACTAGTTATTTTAGCTACTGACTACTGCCAAAATAACCTGGTAATGTCATTACTATTCATCCATATTTTTATAAAAATGCCAGTATTCTGCATACACCTTTTCCTAGGTTTTGAGTTTCAAGGAGGTATTCAAGTTGAAGTTTTTGTTTCTGTTACAGTTGAAACTTTTTTTTTTAATCTTAGATGAATGGTGAAATGAGTGAAAAAAATGAGACAACAGAGAGAGGTAAGTGTGTGCAGAAAGAGGGAGCTGGGAGCTCTTTTGGGTTGTTATTGAGATCTTTTACACAGAATAAGCTTCCGATTTTACACCATATAGTTCTTAACATTGTGTCTTAATCTCTATATAAGCTTTATCATTTTCCCTAGACTATATAATTATATTGAAACTATATTGATATGTTATCTATTTGTATATCATGGGGAATATTTTATGAATAATTTCAACCTGACATACAATATTGTAATATGCAATTAAAAATATCAAAAACCACAGTTTGTACTTGTCATTGTTTTCTTTTCAAGATGTAATTTAGCTTAATAGTTAGTCAGTGTGCTTGGGTTTGAATACTGGTTTCTTCTCTGAGTTTCCATGTAATGGAGAGTAAGTTACTTAGCCTTCCTGCCTTGTTTTCCCCATCTGTAAAACAGAGATAATAATAGCACCTCCTTCATAGGGTTATTGTGAGGACTGAAACTCTTAGAATGCAATAGTAAACTTTATATAAGTATTAGCTAGTTATTTATGACTTTAGGTTGTCCTCCTCAAAAAAACCTAAACCAGTAATTTGGATGCTATAAGTAAGAAGTGTTGGGGTTCTAATCACAAATATGCAGCCTAAACAGCAAGATTTAGGCAGTAGCTTTTGCCTATTAGAGAAGTTTAAATACTCTATTTAAAATACTGCCATATAACTAAAACATAAACTCTGAGTTTGGTAAGGTACCTTTCTAAATCTGTTATCACTTCATTCTAAGATTAGTTTTTTTAAAAAATTGTAATCAGTTTTATTGAAATATATTCATAAATAATATCTAAGATAAGTTTTAAGCCATGTATGTTCCTTTGTATCTCATCCTGCTTCTCAGTGGTTTATTCTCAGTTTGTTTAGTCTGTTTTGTTATCAAAAAGATCTTGGTTGGGGAAAGTGGATTTGTTTAGTGGTTGAGTGCCTGCTTCCCATGTACGAGGTCCTGGGTTCAGGCCCTAGTACCCTCCTAAAAAAAAAAAATCTTGGTGGTTAGAGAGCAAAGTATGACCGTTACTAGCAGTTCTGGGAGTTTTAGCTTAGGAGTTACTGTGACTTCCTCTCCCAGCACACTGCAGAAGCAATTCTTTACATATTCAAGCACTCTGGTAGTGCTTTTTAATCTTTCTGTTGAGTTGGTAGAAGCTGAAAGAGAAAAAAGTAAATATCTCATAAGCTTTTCTTAGTTTATAAGTTTGTTAGTCTTATTTTTACAAAAATAAAACTAAGATAGTCTTTTTTCCTTTCTACCTGAGAGCTAACTAAAGAAGCATCATTTAGAACAGGGATCCACACACTTTTTAAAAGAGTGCTAGATAGTTAATATTTTAAGTTCAGGGGCCCTGTGGGCTCTGTTGCACCTGTGCAGTTCTGCTGCTGTAGTGTGAAAACAACCGTAGACAATATATAAACAAAACAAATGAGCATGGCTATGTTCCATTAAAAACAGCCAGCCATAGTTTGCCAACCCCTGATGTGGAGGACAAATAACAGTTTTTGGCGTATTGGTCTAGGAATACATGTAAATCGAAAAGTTTTTCTGATAGCGCCTATAAAACCCCATCCAATTTTTTGGAAGGAATTTAGAACCTTGAGAGAATATTTGAGCCATATATGTTTTTCTGGTTAACATTTTTCTAATGGCTTATTCTTTTAAATTGGAATAAGAATATTTTCATAAGATGCACTTATTAATTTCTTTTATTTTATACCAGTAACAGAGCCAATACCAGATATAGTTGTAGTCTCATTTGTAAGTTTTGATATATGAGTCCTTACAAACAGAGTATTGAACTTGTTTCTTGATAATTGTCCAAAATCTACAGTTAAATTATAGTTAATGTTAGTTAAAAAGACAATAAGTGGTCTAATGGAGTAGCAGTATTTGACACTCAATACACTTGGTACTTCTAGGAAAATCTGTATTTGTGCTATGTTTAATGATAGGATAGTACACAAAACTGGGTGCTTCTTGTCACTTACACTCTCTCTTTCAATTCCAAGGAGCTATCACAGCAAATGAACTATTTACAATGATGATGGATAAAAACATCAGCTTGATTATAATGGATGCTCGAAGAATGCAGGATTATCAAGATTCCCGTATTTCAAATTCTTTCAGTGTTCCTGAAGAAGCCATCAGTCCAGGGTGTGTCATTATGTATTTAGATTAAATGATAAACTGTTAACAGTATATGTTACCACTTAGCATCCAGGCTAAATGTGATAAAGTAGTCTCTTCTTTTCGTGTTAACTTTCATTCTTTGTTAATGAATAGCATACCTTACCCTTTCTGAATGGTAGTGTAGGGGCTAGTTTGGCTATTCTGTCCTACCTGTGGCTTTTGGAGTCATCTTAGAAGAAAAATGAAGCTACCGTTGTGTGCCCTCTCTCCTCAGGAGTTTGTTGACTTGATTTCTCCTACTATATTCTGTTTGTGAGCTTTTGAAGCATGTGTACCAAATTGACTAAGATTGTGAATCTAGTTGTTTTATATCTTGAAATTCCCCATACTATTACTTATGGTTAAAAAAAGCATACAACTTTTTTTAAAGCAGTATAGCTAAGTGTTTAAGAAGACAGGCTCTGAAGCCTGACTGTATTCTGATTATAACTCTGCCACTTATTAGCTATATTACTTGTAGATATAAACATGCAGATTAGTCATAATCTATGGTCTATTCTAAGGGCATAAGCAACATTAAAAAACGTATATTTTAAAAATTAAGTAACAGGGGGCTGGCTGTAGCCCAGTGGATAGGGTGCCGGTTCACCGCATGGGAGGCCCTGGGTTCGGTTCCCGGGGGCCTCTCTGAGCGGGCAGACTGCCTTGAGAGGGCAAGCCGCCGTGGGTGGGGCAGAGCCGCCATGGGCAGGGCAAAAAACTGCCATGGACAGGGCAAAGCCACCATGGGCAGGGCAAAGCCGCCACGGGCAGAGCAAGTCACCCGCAACAGAGCAGAGCCGCCCGCGAACAGAGCAGAGCCTCCCACAAGTGGAGCAGAGCCGCCCGCGAGCGGGGCAAGCCGCCTGTGCGGTGAGCTGACTCGGCGCGTCGCCGCAATGGGGGGAGACAAAGCAGACACAGAAGAACACACAAAAAAATGAACACAGCAAGAGCAAGCAGGAAGGGGGGGATATGTAACAAAAAAAAATTAAGTAATAAAACACAGTTCTTAGCACATTCAGATACTTGATAAATGTTTGATGAGAACAATAGAGTGCTTTGTAAAGATACTTTTTGAAAATTTGAAAAGAATCCTTATTCTAACCAAGTATATATGAATATATTCCTAGGATTTGAAAATACAAGAAAGTTGTAATTAGTCTGTGGGTGTTCTAATCTGTACTAACAGAAAGCTGAGAGGTCTTTGAGTTTAGCTCAGTGTTTCCCAAAATGTGAGATTTGGACTGTTAACGGAACTCAAGAATGATTTTAGGTTGAAGGGTAACAGTGCATTGCATAGCAAGAAAATTATACCCCTTTATTTTGTTTCAATCCTTCTGAGTTGTTAAAGAGAATCTCAATTTAGTGTTAATATACTGTTTTAACATTTGCTAATCTCCCTTTCTTAACAGAGATAAGACCACAGAGTTATCTGTAGGCAACAGTATCTATAGTTAGCCTGTGTTGATTAGTATAGTTTTATTGAATATCTTTTTAAATTTTAATATAATACAGTATACATACGAAAGCACTCCTGTCATAAATTGAAGCCAGCAGTTCATTAACCACCATCTGGACTAAGAAACAGAACATTACCATAACTCCAGAAGCTCCTGATATGTCTCCTGTATCCCCATCCACCTACCCAAGGGATCCACCAGATTCTAACAGAATAGATATATTTTGACTGTTTTTATATTTTATAAATGGACTCATACAATATGTAGTCTTTTATGTCTTGCTTCTTTTACTCACCCTATGTTTGTAAGTCATCCTTATTATCATGCATAGTTGCAGTTTATTTATTCTCATTGCTACAGCACAATTTACTTTTTTATTTTATTTCAATTGCTTTTCTATCTTATTTACTTTTGAGTTACCTTTTATTGCATATGTGTCTCTTTTTTATGTACATAGGGATATAAGTTTCTTCTTAAGATACATTCAATTAAGTAAAAGATCACTTTTTTTTTTTTAATACATCCCCTCCCTTCTGCTTGTTCTTGCTGTGTTCATTTTTCTCTGCGTTCCTCGGTGTCTGCTTGTCTTCCCCCTGCTGGGGCGACCTGCCGAGTCAGCTCACCGGCGCGGCAGTCCACCTGCTCGTGGGGGCTCGCCTTTTTGCCCGCAGAGGCTTGCCTTTGCCTGCGGCGGCGTGCCCCACCCGTGTTGGCTTGCCTTCTTGAGGCGGTCTGCCTGTTCGAGGAGGCCTGGGGACCGAACCTGGGGCCTCCCATGTGGTAAATAGGTGCCCTACCAACTGGGCTACAGCCGGCCCCAAAGATCACTTTGAACATATATTAAATAATAGGACTGGTAGAAAAGAGTTGCAGCAATTTGTGAGGTGATAAATGAATGATTGAAGTTTGAGAAACACTGGTTAATACTCTTGCTTCCCTAAGTGTTTTCTGCATAATGCCAATCCAGAGAACTATCCCTAGGGCTAGAAATAGTTGTTAAGAATATCAGATCAGGGTCCAGCTGTAGCCCAGTGGATAGGGCGCCGGTACACCACATGGGAGACCCCGGTTCGGTTCCCGGGGACCTCTCCAAGTGGGCAGACCACCTGAGAAGGCAAAACCACCATGGGCAGGGCAAAAGCTGCCACGGGCAGGGTGAGCCACCTGCGATCGGAGCAAAGCCACCCGCGAACGGAGCAAAAGCCACCCGGGAACGGAAGCAGACCCGCCCACAAGCGGGGCAAGCCGCCTGCGCAGTGAGCTGACTCGGCGCATCGCCACAGCGTGGGGAGACAAAGCAGACATAGAAGAACACACGCAAAAAAATGAACACAGCAAGAGCAAGCAGAAAGGGGAGGGATATGTAACAAAAACAAACAAACAAAAAAAAGAATATCAGATCATTTCATTTCTTCTCACTCTTTGTTGACCAAGCATCCTTCTGTTCTCTGATTATGTGTCAAGAGAGAATATTAAGAGATGGTATTTTATATTATTTTTCTTCTTTTCACTCCTGCTCTTCTTCTGTCTCCCTCTTCCGCTTCCTCCTCTTTTTTTCCCCTTTCCTCCTGCTTCTTTCTTAGGAATGGAATGGGCATGGGGTGGTGGTAGTCTTTAACTGTTTTTTGCTAGGAATACCATGGAGTTCCTTACCTAGAGAAGCAAATCTGTATTATTTTGTTTGATCTACTGCACACTTACTATGGTTCTTAGTGCTATAGCTAAACCATTGAAGAGACAAAAATCTTTGCCTTAATGGAGCCTACATTTTAATGGGGAGGTAGGGAGAGTTGGGACAGGCAATAGAAACTTAAATGTATAGTATATCTGATGTTGATAGCTGTTATGGAGATGAGAGTGTCCAGTGTGTGTAGATAGTTGGAGATGAGGAAATTGAGTTAATTAGATTTGGGGGTGGGGGTGGCAGATTTTATGGGCTGTATAAACCATTGTAAGGACTTTCACTTTTAACTGAGCAAAAGAGTAACTGAACAACATGCTTCAGTGTAGAGTTGATATTATTCAGGCAGCCTAGCAGAGTGGCTAGGAGTATGGACATGAGCCAGATTGACTCACTTTGAATTCTGGCTCCACATAACAGCTGTAATGCTGGGCAAGTTACTTAACCTTTTCTTGCCTCAGTTTCCCCATCTGTAAAATGGGGAAAATAACAATGTCTATCATACAGGATTGTTGTGAAGATTCAATGAGATATTTGTAAAACATTTAGAACAGTACCTGGCACACAGTAAGTGCTCTATGTGTTTGTTAAATGAACAAACATTTTGGCATTTGACTATTAACTATTGGTACAGGTATAGACAACTGGAATATAAATAATGTTACCAGGTGATCTCTCATTTGAATGGTTTATATTTGGCTGAGAGAGGTGCTTAGATAACTTTTTCTGTTTCAGCTTTCGTCTTTGTGTAAAGGGTTAGAATTGAGTCTACTTCTTTTATTCTCTAATAATTACTAAATTATATTCCACCATTATGCAGTAGTAAAGTGGTTAAACATTTTAGGCTATTTAATATTTTAATATGCAGTCTGACCTTAGAAAGGAATGTGTTTTAAAGTTTGTTTTGGTGTGATACAGACTGTAGAACAAAACTTAGTGTCTTACATTATTAGTACATTAGGACCCCTTGCCTTTTTTTGCTCCAATACAAATGTTAATATATTTCAGAATCACTACTAGTTGGATTGAAGCAAATCTCCCAGATGATTCTAAAGACATGTGGAAGAAGAGAGGGAATGTGGATTATGTGGTACTTCTTGACTGGTTTAGTTCTGCAAAAGATTTACAGCTTGGAACAACTCTACGGAGTCTGAAAGATGCACTTTTCAAGGTTAGCAAGTTTCTTTCTTAGTTTACTGTAATTGCAAGCCTTCTCTGTTTATTAGATAGGCATTTTGACTAATTGTTTATCTTAAGAACAAGAAGACTCATCATGCTTTTGTTATAGAGTGGTATTTTTGAATTTGTATTTTTAAAATATTGTTTAAATATTATTTTAAAATGTTTTGAATCACCAAATAACAATAAAATAAACTGATCTATATAAGCAAGATATTAGAATTTTGAGAAATATAAATTATCGAAAAAAATAGTTCATATTTTTTTGTTTTAAGAAGTAGATTTTAAAACATAAAGACAGGGCTCTCTTTGCCTAGAGGGGCCTGCACCAAATCTTGGTGTGTATTTCCATCTTTCTCTCCCATTTCTCAGCAAGCTATTCTTTGCCCCATTTCCCAAATAAATTCTTTTTACTGGCCTAAATTAAAAAGAAAACAAATCAAAACATAAAGACAGGGAAGCAGATGTAGCTCAAGCAGTTGGGCACCCACCTATCACATGGGAGGTCCCGGGCTTGGTTCCTGGTGCTTCCTAAAAGAAGACGAGCTGACATGACAGGCTGGTGCTGTGAACTGATGCAGCTAGATGACACAACAAGGAAACACAATGAGAGACACTACAAACGGGAGCGGAGGTGACTCAATCCATTGGGTGTCTCCCTCCTAAATGGGAGGTCCCAGGTTCAGTTCCTGGTGCCTCCGGGAAAAAAAAGGCAGACGAGCATACAAAAAACAGACACAGAGAACAGACAGTGAGCAGAAACAACAAGGTGAGGGAGAGAATTAAATAAATAAATCTTAAAAAAAAAATACATAAAGACAAAGGAAGAAGTCACAAAGAAAAATAAGACTGATAAATTTGACTTCATAAAATAAAAACTGAAAAATATATAAGATTAGAAGGCAGAAGACAGATATTTGCAACAAATGTGACAGTGGTTTAGGACATCTAAATATCAAAGAGCTTTTTACAAATAAATAAGAAAAATACTTAAGATGAAACAATAAAATAAGCAGCACATGACAGACATGAACAGAAGAGGAAGTGAACATAAACAAAAATGGTCAGCTTTGTTAGTGATCAAATTTAAAGCAAATTAAAAGAACAGTGGGGAAACGGATGTGGCTCAAGTGATTGGGCTCCTGTCTACCATATAGGAGGTCCAGGGTTCATTTCCTGAGGCGTTCTGGTATAAGGCAAGCTGGCCTGCACACCAGGCTGGCCTGAGTAGAGAGCTGGCCCAGGTGGAGTGCTGGCCTGTGCAAGAGAGCTGGCACAGAAAGATGACGCAACAAAAAGAGACAGAAGTGAGACAGTAAGAGACACAGCAGACCAGGGAGCTGAAGTGGTGCAAGAGATTGAGTGCCTCTCTCCCACTCTGGAAGGTCCCAGGATTGGATCCTGGTGCCGCCTACAGAGAAGACAAGCAGACACAGAAGAACACACAGAGAGCAGACAGCGCAAAACAATGGGGATGGATGTGTATGTGTGTGTGTGTGTGTGTGTAGAAATCAATCTTTAAAAAAAAAAAAAGCAGTGACATGCATTTTCACTGATCACATTAAGAAAGGTTACAAAAATAATACTTGGTTTAATTTGTTAATTATCAAACAATGATAGCACTGAATGGTGGTGAGACTGTTGAAAATAAAACACACTTAGCTAGTAGGAAGGTCAATTGATATGACATTGCCCTCAGGGCAATTTGGCATTATATCTTAAAAGCCTTAAAACAGTTCATGCTTTAAAATAGGAACCTAGAAATATACTCACATACAGATTGATTATATGAAACTGCCAAAATTCAACTGGTTTTGACCTACAAAGATAGCAGTTTCATGAAGTTCAACCTAAGATAAATGAAAGTGTATTGCATGATAAACTTATTGTATGATAAAGGTGACAAGAAAATCAGTGAGGAGAAGATGGAGATGGAGAAGATGGTTTAAGGACCAAGCTAGCTAGCCAATAAGTTAAAGTGGATGCCAACTTTATTCCTTAGAACAAAGTAAATTCCAGTGGATCAAAGATATAAACATGTAGCTTGAAACAATGAAATACGAGAAGAAAACATTGGCAATACATTTGACTATGTAAAAAACATTATGAAGTAAAAATCAACCAGGAAAAATATTTGTAACATATATGACAAAGATATTTTTTTCCTAATATTCAGAGAACTTCCACTTTTCATTAAGAAAATAGCAAACAATTCTATAGAAAAATGGTCAAAGGATGATCTTAGTTAAGTCACAGAAGAATATAAACGCTTAATAAACATGAACACATGATCAACAGCACTAATAAATACTGATTAAAACAAGATACCACTTTTTGTCCACCAGTAAGGTAAAAATTATAAAGATTTATAAGGGACATTCTCATACATTTTTGTTAAGTGTATAAATTGGTTTAGCTCCTCTGAAGGGCAATTTGGCATCATCTTCCAAAGTTTTAATTGTAGACAACCCTTAAATCAGCAATTCTCCGCGGAATTTATCCTACATAAATACCTTTTTTTTTTTTTCCCCAGAAAGATCATTGCAAAAATTGGCAGTATAGGGGAGTAGATGTAGCTCAAGCAGTTGAGCGCTTGCTTCCCACATCGGAGGTTCTGGGTTCGGTTCCCGATGCCTCCTAAATATGAAAACACAAACAACAAGCAAACAAATGAAAAAACCAAGTCAGGGGAGCCACTGTGGCTCAGTGGCTGAGCGCGGGCTTCCCACAAAAGAGGTCCTAGGCTCAATCCCCAGGCCTGGTACCTCAAAAAAAAAAAAAGATTGACAGTATATATCAAAAACCATAAAATATTCCAGTGCCTTGACTATTCCACCTCTGGAAATTTACCCTAAGGGCGTTATTTGGGTGTGTGCATGTATAAGGTATTTTTTTCTCAGCATTGTTTACAATTAAATGGGAACAAAAAGCCCTAAATGTACAAATGACTGGTTAGATTTTGGTGTGTATAAGATAGGTCATTATCTAGTTATTACAAATGATGATATAGATCTTTATTAATAAAAGATGTTAAAATAAAGAATAACAGCATTATAAAGATTTCATTGTTTTGTAAAAATAAAAAAACAAGTGTGTATTTACATAGAAAAATATCTATAAGAATATATTCCAAAATGATAAAGTGGTATTGCTGGGTAAGGTTTTTTT
Source organism: Chaetophractus vellerosus (assembly GCA_004027955.1). NCBI lineage: Eukaryota > Metazoa > Chordata > Mammalia > Cingulata > Chlamyphoridae > Chaetophractus > Chaetophractus vellerosus. Next base: position 15,885 of record PVKH010001245.1, on the reverse strand, counting down.
TCCCCCATTTGTGTTATGGGTAATTTGAATACTTACTTATTTTCTAATTTTTCTTTTAGACCATGGATTATTTTTATGTGTGTATGTGTGCTTTAAGTTACCCTTATTTTATTGTAGAAAAATTAAATAGTACAGAAAAGCAAAATAAAATAATTATATTTTCCAAATCAGATGTGATCTCAAATAAAGCATAATTAACAGTTGAGTGTACAAAACCTAGATATTTTTCTAATGATATATAACTATGTCATCTTCTTTAAATAAAATTGAAAATTTACTTGTGTGGTTTTTTAAAAACTAGATCTGTGCATCTAGGTCATTTAATGCTGAATTGTGAATTTAGTTCCCATTTTTTTCATCATTCAGATAGGTAGAAGATGAATCTCATCTTCAAGGAGAAAATTTAAAATTCAGGTTTATTGTGTTTTAGCTGTCAGGAGACTGCTGCCATATTAAAAATACCATTTCTTTATTTTGTAGTGGGAAAGTAAAACTGTCCTGCGCAATGAGCCTTTGGTTTTAGAGGGAGGCTATGAAAACTGGCTCCTTTGCTATCCCCAGTTCACAACCAATGCTAAAGTCACTCCACCCACAAGAGGCAAGAATGAAGAGGTGTTTATCTCATGTATGTATGTGAACATTTTGTTTAAAATTGCTTTGGTAAAATATCTTTTAAAAGAAGTTATTTATATTTTCAGAGTAATAGTCTTGGTTGTATGTGCATTTGTTCTTTTATACAGTTTGTTTTCAGGAACTGGAAATATAAAATGTTCACAAGGGAAGCAGATGTGGCTCAACTGGTTGGGCACCTGTTTACCATATGGGTAGGCCCCGGGTTCGATTCCCAGACCCCCTGGTGAAGGCAAAACTGCTTGCATCGCTCAGTGAGCTGACAGCCCATGCTGCACAATGAGATGATGCAACAAAAGGGAAACAAGCAGGGGCCGGCTCGATAGCCCAGTGGATAGGGCGCCGGCATACCACATGGGAGGCCCCGGGTTCAGTTCCCAGGGACCTCTCCTAGCGGGCAGACGGCCTTGAGAATGGCAAGCTGCCATGGGCGGGCCGGAGCCGCCATGGGCAGGGCAAAAAGCTGCCACGGGCAGGGCAGGTAGCCCGCGAATGGAGCGCAGCCAGCCACCCGCGAACTGAAAGCCGGCCGTGAATAGAAGCAGAAGCCGCCCACAAGTGGGGAAAGCCGCTCCCGCGCAGTGACCAGTCTCGGCGCGTCACCGCAGCGGGGGGGAAGGGGAGATATGTAATAAAATAAATAAATCTTTAAAAAAAAAAAAGGGAAACAAGCAGACATAGAAAAAGTACAGCAAAATGGACACAGCAAGCACAAGCAGCGGGGCGTGGGGGGGGGAGGATAAATAAATAAAAATAAAACTTTAAAAAAAAAAAAGATGTTCACAGATTAGAAATCTGTTGTGGTTGTTACTTCATTTACTTTATATTTAATTATTATATATAACATGCATGAGATATGTGAGTTCTGCTTATGGGGTTTGCTAATATTTAAAAAATACTATTATTCTTTTGGGAATTTTAGTGGACTTTACTTATCCCTCATTGGAAGAATCAGTTCCTTCCAAACCTGCTGCCCAGATACAGCCTTCTCCTATAGAAGTGGATGAAAATATAGAAATGATGAATGATCAGGATGAGCATATGGGACCACATAATATATCAACTCCAGTTGAACCAATTGCTGCCTCTAAATCTGATGTTTCACCTGTAATTCAACCAGTGCCTGTTGTAAAGAATGTTCCAGTGGTATGTTTTTTATTTTAACTTTGTTGTCTTTTTTGTTTTTAATATTATTTTAAATGTATAGTATAGAAATGAATTTTCTTTAGAAAGAAAAGGACCAATGAGAAGAATCTATAAATATTGTGGTAAGTTTTTGTTGTAATAATTTTTCATTACAATTAAGTCCTATTGCTACAGCTAATATTAGAATAGATAATTCATAGGGTCTCAAACCCAGCTGGAGGTCCATTTATTATAGGCAGTACCACAAAAAGATTGTATTACCACAGTGAACTTGAACAACCCTTTCAAGTTTTTTTGTGTTCTGACTTGACCCATAGTATTTTCTCAAATAGTTTGGCTTACATGTGATAGATATGTGTTGTCTGTATTTTGATTTTGAAACAGAACTTTAGTTCCATTCCTTTAGCATTAACACATAAATAACTGGCATATTTTAACAATAATTTTCTAAAAAATTTTTATATAATGAAAAGGTTAAAATAAAAAATAGCAACTGTTTTCTCTTCATCGCATTTTTTAAAAAAGGTTTATTTAATTTATTTATTTCTCCCCACCCCCACCCCAGTGTTTGTGCTTGCTGTCTGCTCTCTGTGTCTGTTGTGTGCCCTCTGTGTCTGCTCAGCTTCTTTTTTAGGAGGCACCGGGAACTAAACCTGGGACCTCCCATGTGGGAGGGAGGCACCCAATCACTTGAGCCACCTCCAGTCTCTGCTTGTTGTGTCTCTCATTGTATTTCCTTGTGCCTTCTCATTGCATCATCTCATTGCATCATCTTATTGCATCAGCTCAAATCACGCCAGCCCGTCTTCTGGTTCATCTTTAGGAGATACCAGGAACTGAACCTGGGCCCTCCCGTGCGGTAGGCGGGTACCCAACTGCTTCAGCCACATCCGCTTCCCTTTTCATTGCATTTTATTTAAAGGAAGGCTTAATTTAATTCTCTCCTATGTATTTCCCATTAAGATTTTTTTTTTCAGTATTCATTAAAAATTTTTTTTTCAAATATATTTAAATAGTATTCCACATTTTAAGTGGATGGCATTTAATTTGTGGAGCAGGCTGTGAATAAGGAACTTGATGATTTTTGTTATAAAATGAGGTGGTTCATTTCTTCATTTTCCTTTTTTTTTTTTTTTTGAGGCCATTAAAAAGAGTTTAAAAATATGGAACTCTTCATGAATTTGCTCATCATCCTTGCAAAGAAGACATGCTAATCTCTGTATCATTCCAATTTTAGTATATGTGCTGTTGAAGTGAGCATATTTCTTCATTTTTTACAGTCTTCTTTTAATATTGCAGATTAAAATCTTAAGACTACATAGAATTTGATTAAGCAGCTTTTCTTAAAATAAAAGGAATTAAGTTATTGCACTTATATTCAATTTAATCAACATATTTGAACCCTAATGCTGCATCCCAACATAACTTTTTCAGATATGTGCAATTTATCAAACATATTTTGAGGATCTTCTAAATGAAAGACATGAAGGGTTATAAATATAAGTAAGAAGATGGATGCAGTAGGATATTTAGAAAGAGAGGACTGTACAAAATCAGCCATAGCATGAGATGGAATATCATAAGTGCTCTATTAATCAATGGAGCAAATAGGGGGAGAAATTCTAGCTGAATTCTTCTTCAATAACTTATTCCTACTTTATTGTATTCTAGCAGGAAAATATGAAATGTATTTTGTAAGAGTACTGCAATTTATTACTGGCATTTTTTAAAAACAATTTATTGAAGTATATTGTTTATACATGAACATACGTAAACTGTAAGTGTTCAGTAAACATCGTGATCTTACAAAACAAACATGCATAACATCATACAGGGCTCCCACACATCACCCTCCCACAAACACCCTACATTGTTGTGAAACATTTGTTAACAAATCATGGAAGAGCATCATCAAAGTATTACTACTATCTATAATCCGAATCTTCCTCCTCTATACATTAAGGATTTATTTATTTATTTTTATCCATTTGTACACCCCCCCCCCCCAGTTTTTACTGTTTCTGTGTCCATTCTCTGGGCGACTCTCTGTCCATTTCCTGCCCTCTCTTCTCATCTTTCCCCTTTCTTCACTGGGATTCGATCTTCGGAACCTCCAATGTTGGAGAGAGGTGTCCTACTACTGCCTACACCACCTTAGTTCCTGGTTTTTTGGTGCGTCTCATCTTGGCTCTCCCTTGTATCACTCTCCTGTTACATTATCATCTTGCTGCGTGGCTTTCGGTGCCTGGCGGCGTACCCGCAGGTGGGGCCTAGTGACTCACCCACGCACGGGGCCTTGTGGCCCATGCACCTTCTATATTTTTCTTATTTTCATTTTTACCAGGAGGTCCCGAAGGTCGAATCCAGGTCCCTCTATATGGGAGATAGGCACCCAACCACCCGAGCCATATCCATCCCCTTGCTGTATCTCTTAAGGTTGACCAAAGATACCCAAAGTTACATTCTTTTCCCATACAGGATGGTCATATAATAAATCAGGCTTAGTTTATCACCAGCATTCTAAAAACCAGACCTAGGGAGAAAAACTAGGTCTGGGGACACATGCATGGTTTCTAATATAGCAAATGTTTAGCCTACACTGATTATCACAAAATCTGGACAGCGAAAATATTTGCAAAGGCAGTTATTTTCATAAGTTCTGATTCTTGTTTCAGTAAACTATATTCTCAAGAAATGATGTTAGGGTCCCTTCTAACAATAGTGCAGAGTTAAATTGAGGCAATAAACATTTAACTTATCTCAGGAATTTAGCTAATTTAATTATTACTCAACTTGAAGGATACCAATTAGTACCTCATATTTTATGAAAGTTGCCATGGACTATTTCATCTGTCTCAGCAACATATTTATTGACCATGTGTTGGGCATAGTTTCTTCCATCCTGGAGCTTATATTCTAGGAGGGAAGGCAAATTTTTAAACAAATAATAATTATTATTTAAGGAGAATCTCAATAAGGACTACAAGGGAAAAGAATAGCTATATATATATATATATATATTTTGTTTTTTGACACGCACCAACCAGCCTTTATTGATCACTGTGGGCTTAAAGAGGAGAGGGGATACGACAGCTCCCGGCCCCGGGTGCAGTCCAGAGACCTGGTCGCGGCCCGGGAGAGCAAGAATAGCATATTATTAGAGCATATATCAGGGGCCTTGGTTGGTTTTGGAATGAAGGAACTTTTTTTCTGAGGAGAAAAGGAGAATGGCATCTTTGAAGAATTTTCTTTAAAAGGCAAGTATGGCTGGTTTAAGAGTAATATGAGATGAGACTGCATAGGTAGGCAGATGTGAGACCACACACAGGGCCTTCCATGCCATGGTAAGGATTTTAGATGTAATTTTTTTTTTTTTTTAAGATTTATTTATTTTTTAATTTATTTATCCCCCCCCCCTTGCTGCTTGTTCTTTGCTGTGTTCATTTTTGCTTTTTGTGTTTTTCTGTGTCTGCCCGTCTCCCCCCGCCGCGGCATCCCGCCGAGTCAGCTCACCGTGCGGCAGCCTGCCTGCTCGCGGTAGCTTGCCAGCTCACAGCAGCTTGCCGTCTCGAGGCAGCCTGCCCTCCCGAGGAGGCTCCGGGAACCGAACCCAGGGCCTCCCATGTGGCAAACCAGGGCTCTGAGCCACAGCTGGTTCCCTAGATGTAATTTAAGAATAGTGGGTATTAGCTATTTAATATAGGATTTTAAGCAGGGGAGGAACATGGCCAGATTTGTGTTTTAAAATGATTACTGTAGCTACAATGTAGAGAAATAGATTAGAAGGGGGATAAAAGAAGATATGGAGTAATCAGTTAGAAGCTATGCTATAGTCTTGGTGAGGGAGGATGTTGACAAGGACTTGGCTGGTGGCAGGACATAGAGGGACAGCTATAGATGGAAAATCACTAGGCTGTAGAAGGGTGGGGGAGAACATATGGAAGACACCCAAGTTTCTAGTTTGAACAATTATGTAGATAATATTTACATTCATGAGATGAACGAAGAGGTAACCCATGTTTGTGGGGGAAAATCATGAATTCAGTTTTGTTCATTTTGTTTATTTAGAGAAGTTATAGGTTTACAGAAAAAAACATGCATGAAATAGAGTTCCCATATACCACCAAAATAACACTTTGCATTAGTGTATACATTTATTACAATTCATAAAAGAATATTTTTGTGTTTGTAGTATTAGCTATATTGCCCATCGTTCGACTACATTTTTGAGCTATATGTGTGACACTCACATGGCAATTTTGAGTAGCAGTTGGATATGTGGAAATGAAATTTATTTCTAGGGATGCCCAGGTCTAGGTTTTTTATTTCAGAAGGAAGACATTCTTAATGCTTCCATATAAAGGCAACTTGGAGGTGTTGGATCAAGAGGAAGTAAGTGCCAGTGGTAGTAGAATATCTCTCATTCAGGTTCTGCCTTATGAGAGATCTTGACATGAAGTAAACATATGTTCTGGTAGATGTTATCTGCATGAAGTGATGGTTCTTTTATCACATTATGATTTCAAGAGCTGAAGTTACATTGCTGAATTTTGACAAAAGTGTGTTTGTGCTCTGTTTTTTGTTTCTCTAGATTGATCGTACTAAAAAACCGGCAGCCAAATTGCCTGAAGATCATAGAATAAATTCTGACAGTACAGATCATGAGCAGCAGTCTCCTCAGGATGGAAAAGTTGTTCCTGATCGTTCCACAAAGCCAGTATTTTCCCCAACAACTGCCATGTTAACAGATGAAGAAAAGGCTCGTATTCATGCAGAAACTGCTCTTCTAATGGAGAAAAGCAAACAAGAAAAAGAACTCCGGGAAAGACAACTAGAGGAACAGAAAGAGAAACTGAGGAGGGAAGAACAAGAACAAAAAGCCAGAAAGAAACAAGAAGCAGATGAAAATGAAATCTCAGAGAAACAACAAAAAGCAAAAGAAGAAATGGAGAAAAGACAGAGTGAACAGGCCAAGAAAGAAGATAAAGAATCTTCAGTAAAGAGGGGCAAAGAAACAACAGGAGTAAAAAGACAAAGTAAAAGTGAACATGAAACTACTGATGCCAAGAAATCTGTAGAAGATAGGGGGAAAAGGAGTCCAACACCAGAAGTGCAGAAGAGGTCAACAGGAGATGTGTCCCATGCATCTGTGACGGGAGAGTCAAGTTCAGGCAAGGTAAGCTGAAACAGTACAAATTTCCAACTATGTGAAATAAAATGTGTATAAAAGCCTGTTAACACTAATGCCATTCCTTAAACAGAGCAGTTAGTTTTCTAGGGGCGATACATTTCTAGGGGTGATCTGTCCACATTTGTTCACATTCTGTCCTTTGAGGCCAATGACAAACATTTATGTAATGATTGGGAATAGAATTGCTTTTTGTGTCTGTGGAATACAGGATATTTTTTTTTTTTTTAAGATTTATTTATTTTATTACATATCTCCCCTTCCCCCCCGCTGCGGCGATGCGCCGAGAGTGGTCACTGCGCAGGCGCGGCTTTCCCCACTTGTGGGCGGTCTCTGCGTCCATTCACGGCCGGCGCTTGCTTCAGTTCGCGGGTGGCTGGCTGCGCTCCATCCGCGGACGACCTGCCCTGCCCGTGGCGGCTCTTGCCCTGTCCGTGGCAGCTTTTTGCCCTGCCCAAGGCGGTCTGCCCGCTAGGAGAGGTCCCCGGGAATTGAACTCAGGGCCTCCCATGTGGTATGCCGGCGCCCTATCCACTGGGCTATCGAGCCGGCCCCGAGGATATTTTTAATAATTGAGATAAATAACTACGTTTTTTCATTTTTATGTTTGATATATAATCATCAGAAAATCTAGAGTGAAACATAATCTTTATCTCATATGTCCAAAATCAATAGCATCTTAATGGCCCAACATTTATTTTTGTGTATAATGAGTTTTGTCAGGTCTTAATCATCTTGTCTTATTTCACCTGTTCAAATAATATTGGCATTGACCCAGCTGATGTTACTTTTTTCTGCCTTTGTTTACATACTTAAAATTGATTCCCATAATTTTTGGGGACATTTTTGTGTTGTTCTTTTTTTAATCTAATAATATAGTGCTTTTAATTTTTTCCCCTCCTTTAAGCAGTTGACAGTGTCTTCCTTTTGAACTCTGAATAAGGTTTTATAACAGCATGAACAATTTCATATTTCTTAAGCAGCAGTTCAGATATATTACCAAAATTAACAATTCAGTAATGCTGCACTTATCCAAGGAACACTTATCTTGCAAACTCAACTATCAAAAATGCAGCTCCCATGCAAAAAGCTTTCTAAACATTCAAAATTGGGGACTTGAACCTATTCACTAAAACTCAAGTAGCTTTATTCATCAAAGATTGAGCTTGCGTGTTCATATTCAAGATACAATTTAAATATTATTCATTGATTAGTTACTATATGTCAGCTATTTTTCTACATTATCTTATTCTTAATAGTAACCTCATGAGGTATTCATTTTACAAATGAAACTGAAGCTGAACAGTTAAGTAAGTTGCCTAAGATCACGATATAGGCAGTGAGATTCCAAAGCCACTTAATTTCCATCTTGCCGTACTAACTTAAAGCCACTTATATTTCTGGGGCCATTTGGTATACGTGCCAAATATCCCTATAAACCTAGATAGCCCTGAGATTATCACATAAAGTTACTAATGTTATAGCAGATTGAAAAAAGTTAAAATTGGGCCGGCTGTATAGCCTAGTGGATAGGGCGCAAGTTTACCACATGGGAGGCCCTGGGTTCGGTCCCCGGGGCCTCTCCGGGTGGGCGGACTGCTTGAGAAGGTAAAAGCTGCCTTCGGCAGGGCAGAGCCGCCTTGGGCAGGGCAAAAGCTGCCACGAGCAGGGCAAAGCCACCACAGGCAGAGCAGAGCCACCTGTGAGCAGAGTGGAGCTGCCCGAAGGCAGGGCAGAGCTGCCCACAATCAGGGCAAGCCACCCACGAGTGGGCAAGGCTACCGCTCACTGGTGAAGCTGACTCGGCGTATCACCGCAGCGGGGGGGTGGGGGGTGGGGTAAAGAAAAAGCAGAAAATAAAAAATAAATCTTAAAAAAAAAAAAAGTTAAAATTGCATTCATTGTATTCTACTTTTTAGAATGGATGAAATATGTAATTTATTAATACTAATGTTGAAAAGGTTTATTTTACTGTAGTTATTTTAAAAATGAAATATAATAGTAAAGTGTATTTTTTAAAGAACTATGATAAGTTCCAAGAAGATATAAAATGGAATTTTCACTTTTGAATATTGCTGTTTAAAATTCTATTATCTCTTCGTTCTCTTTAATACTTATTTTTAATAATTATTTGAAGCATGACTCCTTTCAAGTTAACCAAAATCATATGGGACTTAAATAAAAGGGTGTAGTGTTTAAACAAGGCCATGGTGAGTACACCCTAATAACTAGCATCTTGTACCTGGCCATGTATTATGAATGAGTGCTTCACAATCCACTTTGATTTTCTTTTTCATTGATATAGCAAAGTTTTCTTCATTCTTCATCCTTAGTGCGTTAGGCAATTCCAAATGGATTCTATCAACTTTAATTAAAAGTATCTATTTTTTTTATTGATTTTTTATTTATTTTTTATATATCTATATACATTTTTAGGATACATTGATTACACAAATGTTACACAGAGATTCCAGGAGTACCCATATGCCACCCCCCCACCCCTCCCACAACCCCCCACATGCACATCCCTAAGTGTGGCATAACGCCTCTGATAGTTTAAAAGTATCTATTTTGATTTTTTTTTCTTTCTTAGAGAAGTGGTACATTTACAGAACAATCATGCTTTTTTGAATTTGACAAGAAAATGGAATAAAATTGTCTGAGGCCTTTTGCATTTTCAGTTTAATGGATTTGTTTGAATTAACTAGCAATGGATCTGTATTAGGGGAAAGTTAATGTTTACTTTCACTTCTGAAATTTTAACAATTTTACAGCCTGTTAAAATTAAAGGACATCCAGAAAGTGGAATTCTAAAGACAGGAACTTTTAGAGAGAATACAGAGGATACTGAAAGAAATAAAGTAAGTAGTTCGTTGGGGGTAGTTGGGTGGGGGGGAGGGACTGGGAATTAAAGCTTGAATTATAATCATGTGGTTATCTTTACCATATTGACATCCTCCATCTTTTTTTTTTTTTTAAGATTTATTTTTATTTATTTATATATCCCCCCCCCTTGCTGCTTGTGCTTGCTGTGTTCATTTGCTTTGCGTTTTTTTTTTCTGTGTCTGCTTGTCTCCTGCTGCGGCATCCCGCTGAGCCGGCTCATGGCGTGGCGGCTTGCCTTCTCCAGGAGGCCCCGGGAACTGAACCCAGGGCCTCCCAAGTGGTAAACCAGAGCCCTACCATTTGAGCCACAGCTGGTTCCCAACATCCTCCATCTTGAGCTCTACTCTCTGAAGGGGATCTTTGCAAATATTTTCTCCCCATCTGTGGCTTGTCTTTTCATTTTCTTAATGCTGTCTTTTGATGACAGAAGTTTTTGTTGAAGTCCGGTTTTTTTTTTCTTATAAGGATTGTGCTCTTGGTATTGTATTTCAAGAACTCTTTGCCTAACTCAAAATCATGAAGCCATGAAGATTTTCTGTGTGTTCTTCTAAAAATTTTACAATTTTATTTTGTATAATTAGTTCTATAAGTCATTGAGTTAATTTTTGTGTGTGGTGTGATGAAGGATCTTAATTCATATTTTTACATGTGGGTATCCAAAATGTCCCATTTGCCTTTATTTTGACAGAATTTTTTCCTAGTACACAGATTCTATTTATTACATGTTTGTGTTTAATTGAATGTGTGTATTTTTTTAGGAGGTACCGGGGAATGAACCCAGGACCTTGAACATGGCAAGCAGGCGCTCAACCACTGAGCTACATCGGCTCCCCAGTGAGCATTTGTTTTTTAAGTTTGTTTTGTTTTAGGAAGTACCAGGGTTCGAACCTGGGACCTTCTACTTGGGAAGGAGGGGCTCAACCACTTGAATTACACCTGCTTCCCTAAATGTATATATATATATATATATTTTTTTTTTTAAAGATTTATTTTTTATTTATTACATATCCCCCCCAGCCCTTTCTGCTTGCTCTTGCTGTGTGTCCATTCCTGTGTTCCTCTCTGTCCGCTTTGTCTCCCCCCATTGCGGCGACGCGCCAAGACTGGTCACCGCACAGGCGGCTTTGCCCCGCTTGTGGGTGGCTTCTGCTTCCATTCACGGCAGGCTCCGCTTCAGTTCGCGGGTGGCTGGCTGCACTCCGTTCGCGGGCGACCTGCCCTGCCCGTGGCGGCTTTTGCCCTGTCCGTGGCAGCTTTTTGCCCTGCCCACGGCAGCTCCGCCCGCCCATGGCGGCTTGCCCTTCTCAAGGCGGTCTGCCCGCTAGGAGAGGTCCCCGGGAACCAAACCCGGGGCCTCCCATGTGGTATACCGGCACCCTATCCACTGGGCTATATGGCCGGCCCCATAAATGTATATATTTTAAGACACAAAGAATTTAAAGACAGAAATTGGGTGGTTTATTTTCAGCCTTCTTTGTATCAGGTATTAACAACAGGTGCAGTAGAGTGTCTTTTCTTCCTATTATTGATGACAGTGCTTCAATATATTGGTCAGCTTTATATAACTTCATAAATATTTTATGGAATGAATAAATATAGAAGAAGATTTGATAGAGGACAAGATAACTTTAGGTAGAAAAATTAGAATAGGCTATAATATGTATTTTATAGCCTTTCCTATTGAATCTTGGATCCAGTTTTCCTCTTCTTCATCACCTCCCACCTAAGACCATCAATTTCCACCCCACCACCCACCATCATTAAAGGCTTGTGCACACACTGTTCTCTTTAGTGTAGTTCAATAGGTGAACTTTGACAAAAGCATATACAGATCTTCATCTTTAGACCTTTTGTAAAAAATATATATTAAACGCAGCCAAGGCAAGATTTTTTGACTCTTTGGTACAAGTAGCTTAAGTTAGTGTGTGACAAAATTTAATTGAAAAACAGGATTTTTTAAAAAGCTGTTTTATTGAGATATATTCACATACCGTATATTTCATCCAGAGTGTACAACCAGTGGCTTTTCTTATAATCACAGTGTTGTGCATTTATCACCACAAAAAAATTTGGAACAATTTTTCTTTTTGGAGTAATGAAATTGTTTTTTTGTTTGTTTGTAACTAGGCTCAACGAGAGCCTTTGACAAGAGCACGAAGTGAAGAAATGGGGAGGATTGTACCAGGACTGCCTTTAGGGTGGGCCAAAGTAAGTAAAAATTAGCACAGCAGTAAATAAGATGGTCATTGTGTTCCCCCCCAAAATTTTTTTTGTTTAGCCTATATATTCCTTAATGTGGAGACAATCCTGTTTCTTCATTATAGGGGACATAGTTCCTTTCCCTAATTACAACATGGTTAGATTTCTCAATACCTAGCCTGGGATGATTGCTAGAATATATAAGCATTTCTGGCATTTGTTACTTAGAAACAACTTATTTCTTAAAAACTTATATTTCTTTGGAAGTTTAATTATAGAAGTGATTACTGCCATTATATTCAAATTATTTTTATGTGAAAGCAAATTTAGCAATGGAATAATTTTGAGTGATTTTCTCTTTATCTAATGGTCATTTTCTATTTTTTAAATTTTTTTTATTTTTTAAATTTTCCTTTTCTATCCAAGTTTCTTGACCCAATCACTGGAACCTTTCGTTATTATCATTCACCCACCAACACTGTTCATATGTATCCACCGGAAATGGCTCCTTCATCTGCACCTCCTTCCACTCCTCCAACTCATAAAGTTAAGCAGATTCCTGCTGAGCGGGATAGGGAACCTTCCAAACTGAAGCGCTCCTACTCCTCCCCAGACATAACCCAGGCTGTTCAAGAGGAAGAGAAGAGGAAGCCAACTGTAACTCCAACAGTTAATCGGGAAAACAAGTAAGTTTATCTTTACTTGAACTAGATTCTAACCTATATTTTAGAACTTCACTTCCAGTTATATTAGCATATTAATGTCAGGGAATCAGTAATTCTGTGGATGGCTCTCCAGCCTTTGTTACTAGCCTGAGAATTTCCTTGGATTTTCTCTCAAGTGCTTACTTAAAAACCAGAGAAGATTATCATAAGTATTACTATAGCTATAAAAGTGTATGTATTGTTATATTATATTTTGAGGAAGCATGCGACAGACTACATAGAAGGTTTTCATAGATTTCCTGTAGTCTCTCAATCTCTCTGTGAGGGCCATAATTTATAGCATTATTGAGTTTGCTTTGTTGCAGTTCTCATATTCCCAGCTTTTCTCCCCCAGCCCATAATGTGGGAGCAAAGTTTCTATACTGTATTAAAATAACAAGCATTGTAGTGTGTCAGCCCCTAATCATTTTTCTGTTCCTTTATCCTTCATTGTATTTCTGATATTCTGTTTACAAGTAATGATCAATAGGTTCATTTAAGTTTCTCCAAACAGTATTTCATTTGGATGTATTCCAGCTTCATTCCTCCACCCCCTGATCCTTCCCCCCATCCCTTTTTGAATCCTCTAATGCTCCTGGCTTAAAAAAATTATGAGATCATTTTCAAGTCTATCTGTCACTTTTAATATTTATTTGGGGTGGGAGAAGGTGATAGATGGGAACATAAATAATTGGGTTTGTTTTTCCATTTCTAATACTGTATTAGTCAGCCAAAGGGGTACTGATGCAAAGTACCAGATCTCTCTTGGATTTTATCAAGGGTATTTATTTGGGGTAGAAGCTTACAGTTACCAGGCCCTAAAGAGTCCAACTCAGGGTACCATAAGAGGTACTTTCTAACCCAAAGTCTGTTGCTACGTGTTGATGCAAGATGGCGGGCAATGTTTGCAAGGGTTCAGCCTTCCTTCTTCCTCTTAAGGCTCCGTGGTCCCAGCTTCTTCTGAATCTCAGCTGTAGTCTGGCATAAGGCTCATCTCTCTTACTCAGGGCTTTTTTCTTTCCTAGCTCAGCTGCTCTGTTCTCTTCACAAGGTCAGCTGTAGACTATCAGGCTCATCTCTCTTCCTTGGCCCTGTCTATGGAGCATTCTGTCTTCCTGTGTATCTGCTTTTGTGTGTCTACTTCCATGTGAGAGTCTGTTTTATCAGCCCAAGGGGGCTGGGATTCAGCGCTGAGTCCACACTCTAATGACATGGTTGAATCAAAGCCCTGATCTTAACATAATTTAATCAGACCTCTCAGCTGAATCTAATACAATCAAAGGCTATCACACCCAGAGAAACAGACCAGTTTACAAACATAATCGAATATCTTTTTTGAAATTCATAAATAATATCAAACTACTACAAATATACATGCTCTTAATTGCTAAGGAATTCCAACTAAGCTTTTTGGTACCTTTGGTAACTCATCCCAAGAAAGTACTTGGTATTTTTTCCTTCTGAGAATTTACCCTGCCAGGTGTGAAATTAATTTTTTTGGAGGAGCTTTTTAAAAATTCTGTAAATATAGTTACAGATTTTAAGGCTTGTTATACAAACTGGTAAGATTTAATTCCTTGCTGAATCATTCTTATTAAAAACTTAAATTTGATAGTGTATTAAAGACTATCTCATTGGCAGTTCATATATTTTGATATGTATTAGAGAAAGTACTCATTGAGTACATGTACCTAAGCAAATGTTAAGAAAACATGATTGAAATACAGTTTAGAGTGTTCTCAGTAGTGCTTTTGAGGGGTGGAGAAATGCTAGGGATAAATAATAAAAGGAAAAAGTCCTACCAGTTAATATTTTCCTTAATCCCATAGCAGTTCTAGAAGTTCCATATATAAATCAAATTCACTAAATATCATAATTGTAGGAGGCATTCTCTAGTCCAGTGCTGTCCAATAGATCTTTCTGTGATGATGGAAATGTTCTGAATCCATGCAGTCCAAAATGGTATATGGCTATTTTGAAATGTGACTGGTACAATGGAAAAACTGAATTTAAAATTTTTGTTTAAATTCACATAGCCACCTGTGGCCTATGGCTACCATATTTGTCAGCACAGCTCTGTTATCTGGGCAGTGGGACCCAAATAGTCTCTGCCTCCTTTGATATCTACTCCAGAGTATTTTTTTTTTAATAACTTGTTTTTTATTCTGGTTGAGTTCGAACATTTGCTAGTGCTAAACTTGCTGAGACCAGTTAGAGGATTTTGAAAGAAACTTTTAGAGTTCTCTCTTCATGAGAAATTAGAGTCCATCTCATGGTGTCTATAAGAACCATGGACCCACATAAGAGATTAAAAGTATTCGTTCCTTTGGAGGGTCCCAGAATACAAACATCATTACCTAGATACTAACTAGATACTGCTCTGTAAGGCCTGGTACCTTATGAGTTAACTTGTTAACAGTACAGGTGCTAGAGTTTGCTGCCTTTTATAGTATGGACCTTATTTGCACATGCTCTTCATTTTAAGATATATTGTACATTTTTTTCCTCCTCAGGCCAATGTGTTACCCTAAAGCCGAAATCTCAAGGCTTTCTGCTTCTCAGATTCGGAACCTCAATCCTGTTTTTGGAGGATCTGGACCCGCTCTCACCGGGCTTCATAATTTAGGAAATACTTGTTACATGAACTCAGTATTGCAGTGCCTATGTAATGCTCCACATTTGGCTGATTATTTCAACCGAAACTGTTATCAGGATGATATTAATAGGTAAAGATATTTCATACTATTTGCAACATAATATTAAAAGCATTATCTAACCATACTAATGTAACCCACCTAGCTCTAGAGTAATCAAATTAAGAGAGGGTTAAATTACTTTACTCTTAGGAAAAATGTAGAAAAAAATGTAGAGAAAGCCTTCTCTGATTAGTAAAAGACAAACGGGAAAGGAGCAATGCAAGAAGGCAGAATCTAACTATCATAAACTGGAACCTATTAATGAGTAGAAGGAGATGGTGCAAGGGTGGCAGCTAGAAGGAGTTTGGAGGGGTGTAGTATCAAAGTAAGATTCAGATGAGCATTTTGTCATAAAACTGAGTAAATAAGTATTCTAGTATAGGGTTAATTTTGACATTAAGAACCCACTGTAGGGGCCGGCTGTAACCCAGTTGGT
>PVKH010001244.1:0-31409 GCA_004027955.1 Chaetophractus vellerosus | reverse complement strand
GAGGAGAAGGATGAGAAGAGAGGGCAGGAAACAGACACAGAGAGTTGCCTAGCAAATGGACACAAAAACAGCAAAAATGGGGTGAGGTGGGGGGCAGGGTAAAAAAGGCTAAAATTAAATAAATAAATCTTTTAAAAAAATAAAATAAAATTATATTTAGATTGTTTCAAAAAATAATTGAGCAGAACAAGATACCAATTTGTATACTCAGAATGATATCAGCTATATTATGTTTATATGTACTAGAAAGATCAGAGAGAAATGGCTAAAATGTTAACAGTATTATCTCTGGGTCTTCTTTATACTAAGCTTTTGTCTTCTGTATACTATCTTGTTCTCCACAATGGGCATGTATTACTTTTATTATAAAGTATAATAAAATTTAAGAGTTATACTGTTAAAAAAAAAAAAAAAAAGACTAAATGTAGAGGAAAAGAATGACATGCTTAACTGTTACTGTTAGACTAAATGCTTGATACTCCAAGCATTTAAGTTATACCTTGATTTTAGTGCCCTGGTAATCCATTAAGTATGCTGTCCTTTTTCATTTCATTACTTTCTGTTTTGTATTTCTGTTTGAATTTCACAGTAGAAAATAGAAACTTATCAAGCACACGGACTTTTAAAATCATGTCTTTAACTAAAATGAGCCTTTGGAATTGAAGTACAAGCTGACTGAGAATTCATAAGATTGGTATTGGACACTTCTTTTGTAAAAGTAGAGATGTGGTGCTTCCCAAGAGATACTTTTGTTTTTGCCGTTCATCACATTGTCCTCAGATAGTTCTCTTTGGCAAAAATGTAATTATCACATTTAAGTAAGACTGTTCTCTTGATATACTAATAATGCTCAATGTTTGGGTTAGCTCAGCCAACGATATTTGAGAAACCTGGAGTTCTGCAATCAGTTCCCAGAGTTGGTCTTTGCAGTTCTGTCCTATATAATGGACTCGGCATTCCTCTCTGCCCCAGGAGATACCCATGAGAATGGGTCGAGACCGGAAAGAATATGCTGAATTATGGTCTTAAACTAGATGTGCTTGTTTCTTAAAGCCTTGGCGGGCGGTGGGGGTGTGGGGAGGTGGAGGGTACAAAAGCACGCCTGAAGGCTCTACATGAATGTGAACTGATATCTTCATCAAAGAAAAACTACTGAGTAAATGAATTAATTAACTAAAACCATGTCCTATTTATATTTTTGTTGTTAATAATGATCTTTTTTAAATTCCAAGTTCAAGTTCAGATTATTTTTATCCAATAGCTGTTAGGAGCCAAACTCAGTAACTGTTTTCCCAGAAAGAAAGCTGTAATTCAAGCAAAAGTTTTTAAGTATCAAATGTTTTTGTTCACCACAAAAATGTAAGTAGAAAGATAACTCCAATTGCCAATTGTTTTTTCTTGCTCTGGATATTGACTTCTTTTCATTTGCTTTAGAATTATTAAATAGAAAAACAATAATTTTCCCGTTTGCTATCCTGGAAAAAAGTCACTATTTAAGGGTTCAAATATTATATATGTCTAAATATGTGATGCCAAGGCAGAAAGCTAAAAGAGAAAGCTTTCAGGATCTGGAACAAGTGAAAATAAAGATTGGTTTAAAAAAGAAAACTAATTACTACTATGTCTAATAAAAGTTTTATTTAAATTTTAATGAAGCTTTTTTTTTTTTTTTTTTTGGTCTTTTAAGGTACGGCGGAGAAGCTCAAAAAGGGAAAGGCGATGAACAAATGTAATTAATAACTTTCTTTGTGAAAGCTTTGAAAAAAGTGTTTTTTGTTTGTTTTTTTTTGTCAAGCTTCAGGCTGAATAAAGCTTTTGAGGCACACCATGGGACTGCTGAAGACTGGACAGTTGGCCCTACTGTTACGACCTCATGTATTTGTGGTCACACGCTTTAGCCATGCACATGGTGATAACATTGACTCTGAGGTCTTGTGAAAGTGTAACGTGCGATGGCTGTGTAGACATAAACTAAAGAAGAAACTTGTAAATACCACCACCACCATCCCCCACCCCCCACCCTTTTTTTTTTTTAAATGTTTCTGACTTCTAAAGTGCTTGTATAGCTTTTATCTGTGGCTTTAAACTGACAGTACCCAACTGTTTATTGGAACTATTGATTTGATAACAGTTTGTCAGGATGGATCTTAAGCAGTAATCTGTCAGCATTTGTATTTGTATTCTCTGCGATTTTACTGTGAAAATAGTTTTTTTTTTCAACAAATGGGGTCATTTTCTTCATGTCACTATTTGTTGGAGAATGAAATGGTCTCTTCCCCTTTCCTGTGTCCTATCTAGTGTTTACTCTTGGGCACCCCTACTCTGCAGAGGTGCTAAAGTGTCTGCCATTACAACAGAATGATGTCCCTGATAGGATGACACCATGCAAATTGTGAAATAGTCCTTAAGTTGTTTGAATTATTTTACACCTCAGTATTGGTTCCAGAATTTTCTGGCCTTTCATGGCAATGAAAATTTTAAGAAGAGAGAGATTTAAAATATTTTAATTTTAAAGAATGTGTTATAAAATAATGTACTGAATTCTTTATCCCATTTTATCATACCTTTTCAGTTTTTATTAACCTACTGTATCAATAAAATTCTGTAATTTGAATGAGTTTTTAATAGTCTAGAATGTTACTGTGTATAGATATTTCCTCTTGAACATTATGTTCAGAATATGCAAATTACACTATAATATAAAATCTGATATATACACGTTTGAAAAGTTCCAGTTCTCCATAGAGTATAAAGTTAATCAGAGAAAAAAAAATTTTATTGATGCAGTGTGTCTTTATAAAGCTGTTCTTGAAAGCCAAGTGTTTTGTATTTTATAGTGAGTTGCATGTTTATGAAAAAAGTGCTGAAAATGCTATGTGCTCTTTTCTGTAAATTCGTATTTAGCCATAGTATATGATAGATTGCCTCATAACATAGTTTTTCATCAAGAGTTTATTATTGTACTTTATTTTGGAGCCAAAAATTGTTTTCTGGGAGGGGCAGGGTGGGGGTGATATGTCCAACTCTATCAGCTACTGTAGGTATCACAATCTTATGAACTTTGAATGAAATTCCACTTGGTCCAGATTGGGAGAAGTGGAAATTTATTTGGATTTAGAGCAGATCTTTTTTTTTTTAACCTTCATTGTAATCTACAAAATATAGAAACGAATTTCCTCTTAAAGCAGTATCCTTTATACAGTTGTGTAAACTGTATTTTGAACCAAAACACATAGATTACTGCTTAGTGCTTAACTAAATTCATTTTCAGGTGCTGTTATTTGTTTTGTTTTGTTTCGTTTTTGTGGTTTTGACATTGGGGGAAAAATCATACTTTATTAAATTTATCACATTGAATAATGGAGTATTTTCATATAATACACCATTATACTTAAGGTATATTTCCAAGGTTGGTCATAATAGATAGAGGATATAATAAAGAAGCTACTATTTTGGAAAATAGCATTTTGCTACTTTCCAGTATATTGCAATTGATGTGATTTATTTTTCTTTTAAAGATTTCCTCGTGTTTATGAAACAGCCTTTTAATTTTTAAAAAATGTTTTGAATTGTGTCTTAATCTCTCAGTGTTTAGCTATTCTTCATTTACAACAATCCTGACACCAGTGATTATGGGCAGCTGCTGTATATCTAGGCAGCTAATGTGGGATCAAGGTTCATTGGTTTTTAAATGTTTCATTAGCTCACGTCTCCCAAATATGCTCTATTTCTGCAGTACAAAGGCATGCTTTTAAGTCCAAAAAATAAAGAACAAGGGATAGCTTGTATTTTTGTTGTTGACTAAATTGCACTGGAAATGTTTATGGAAATATATCTTTACAACATTTTATAAAACATACGATAAAATCTTCCTGAAACTGGTTATGGAGGATTTTTATTTGCATGACCATGGTTAACCAAATTTCATTACACCCTAATGCTATACATTAGTTCACTAAAAATGTTCAGTGTAGATTTTGTTTATATTATAATGCCAATGAGTCTGTGATTTTACAACTTATCTGCTCACTTTCTGGGAGGACTGTGATGTTAATGTTTTATTCTGTAGAAAAATAGGTGCAATGATGATAAAATTCAGATGTCCTAAGTCTTCATCTTAGGAGATCATCTTATTATGCTTAAACAATTCATGTACTAACATTTAGAGAGCCACATACTTTAGCTAGAAGAAACTTAAGTATGTATAAAACATTCATTGCTAATACTGGTTAGCAAACTCTTCAGTAATAATGTTCATTTTGAAAATATGTACTGTATAACATTAAGGAAATATTTAACTCACTGTAACAAGTTCCATTATGAAATCTTATGATTCCTCAGTGAGGTTATCTTGCTGCACTCAGTAGCAAATCTGTTTAGTCCACATTATAATAAAAATTCTTGCTGCAGTGCAACAGGAAGCTTTTTCAGTGATCTCCACTGTATATGTAAATTACAAATGTGGCTGTAAAACTTGTTCCAGGTATTAAAGGTTAAATTACTTTCTATATCTTCTTACAACTTGCAAGTTTGATTTTTAAGATTTCCTTTTGCCCACTTGAAGATTTAGGATTTTGTTTAACTTAAGCAAGTCTCCTCTGCCACATAGTATTATGTCACCATAATGAACAATTGGTATTTAGATAGAAAGCCAATTTTCAGACACCTTTTTGGATTTTCTGTGACCTTGAATAAAGATGAAAGTTAATATAATTTGTATTTTTTTATTTATGTGAGTCAGTATATATTTAAATATGTTTACTAAATGAGAGAAGCACATTTTGATGGTTTTAAATTTCGAGCCTCTATTTCATGAAGAGGAAATAAATTTCCTAATAACTTTTTTTTTTTTTGCTTTACATTTTTCATGCAAAGTCTTGGCTGACAGAGATTCATTAAATACCATTTAAGTTCAAGAATTGTATAACTGAAGAAAATAAATATAATATTAACTTTTTTAAAAAATCACTAAGAGAATAGGTTGTTAGTGACTTTTTTTAACTCGCTCAGGAATCCTTTATTGTGTGCCCAATATGTGCTGGGGTAGTTCCGGAGGATAAAGTATGAACACGAGTAAGTCTCTGACCCTGTGGACTTTACATTCTGTTGGGAGTGAAAGGAATAAGCAAACAATAATTACCTATATAATACAATGTCAAATTGTGAAAAGTGACGTGAATAAACAGGGATAGAGGGTAGAAATGATCTGGGTGAGAATTTCTTTCTTTCTTTTTTTTTTTTTTTAAAGATTTATTTATTTTATTACATATCTCCCCTTCCCCCCGCTGCAGCGACGCGCCGAGAGTGGTCACTGCGCAGGCGCGGCTTTCCCCGCTTGTGGGCAGTCTCTGCGTCCGTTCATGGCCGGCGCTTGCTTCAGTTCGCGGGTGGCTGGCTGCGCTCCATCCGCGGGCGACCTGCCCTGCCCGTGGTGGCTCTTGCCCTGTCCGTGGCAGCTTCTTGCCCTGCCCACGGCGGCTCCGGCCCGCCCATGGCGGCTTGCCATTCTCAAGGCGGTCTGCCCGCTAGGAGAGGTCCCCGGGAACCGAACCCAGGGCCTCCCATGTGGTATGCCGGCGCCCTATCCACTGGGCTATCGAGCCGGTCCCGAGAATTTATTTCTTATACTTTGAAGCTGTGTTATTTGATGCATAAAACTTAAGAGTTGTTTTGTGTTCATGGTAAAGTAACACTTTTACAATTGTTCTCTGTAGTAATACTTTGATATTAGTATAGCCATACCAGCTTTATTTTATCTATTGTTTGCATGATAAAGCCTTTTCTGTCATTTTACCTTCAACCTATTTATGTTTAAATGTTTAATGTATGTGTATATTTGGGTCCTGTTCGTTCAACTAACCTGAGAATCTTTGTCCTTCAATAGTGTTTTTAGATATTTACATTTAGTGCAATTACTGATACAGTGGGCCTAAAGTCTACCATCTTGCTATTTATTTTCTTTTGCTGATATTTTTTGTATTCCTTTATTTTCTCCTTTTTTCTCTCTTTTGGCTCGGCATAGTGCTTATGACTGTTTTACTTTCTCTCTTGTATTAGCTTTTTTAGTTATATGTGACTTATTCTTTTAGAGGTTACCTTAAAAATATCTTTCTTTGGCTTAACACAGTCTGTGTTATATTAGTGCTTTTACCACCTTCTGAATGGTACAAGAACTTTAAAACAGTTCAACTCTATTTTCTGCCTTTCTTAACCTTTGTGCTATAGTTTTGTGGTTTTAATCCCCCACAATATTATTGATACTTTATAAAGTCAATATTCCTTTGCATTTGCTCATACATTTTTTCTTTTTTTATCCCCCCCTCCCTTTTTGGGGGGTGCAGGGGGTAATTCTGTGCTTCCATCTGAATTTGTTTTCCTTCTGCCTGAAGAACCTCTTCTAGTATTGCTTGTAGTACACATCTGCTGGCAATGAACTCAGTCAATTTTTGTTTGTTTGAAAGGGCTTTATTGTACCTTTATTTTATTTTATTTTATTTTATTATATACCCCCCCCCCTTCTGCTTGTTCTTGCTGTGTTCTTTTTTTTGTGTGTGTGTGTTTCTTCTGTGTCTGCTTGTCTCACCCCTGTTGCGGCAACCCACCGAGTCAGCTCACCACGCGGCAGCCTTGCTTGCTTGCGGGCGGCTTGTCCTGCCCGTGGCGTCTTTGCCCTGCCCGCGGCGGCTTTGCCCTGCCATGGCAGTTTACCTTCTCAAGGCAGTCTGCCCGCTCAAGGAGGCCCCGGGAACTGAACCCAGGGCCTCAAATGTGGTAAACCGGCGCCCTACCAATTGAGCTACAGCCGGCCCCTGTACCTTTATTTTTAAGGATATTTTAATTGGATATGAAGTTCTGGATTGGTGATTTCATTTATTTGGCACTTTGAATTTGATGTTTCACTGTCCTCTGATTTTATTTTCTGTTAGGAATACAGCTAAGACAAAGAGCTTATTGCTTTTTTAAAGTAATATGTCTTTTTCTTTTTTCATTTTTTGGAGGGAGGGCTCTGCTTTTAGAATTTTCTTTTTATCCCTTGTTTTCAGCAGTTTGACTGTGATGTGCTTTTGTGTTTTCATTTTATTTATCCTGATTTAACCTGTGGGTTGATATCTTTTATCAGTTTTGGAAAAGTTTTGAGGATTATCCCTTTACATATTGCTTCTACTCTACTATCTCTTCTCCCCTTCTGAGACTCCAATTATAAATGTTAGTCCACTTCACTTGTATCCCATATATGTTTTATATTGTTTTTTGTTCTTCCTACTCTTTTTTTCTCTATATACTTCATTTTGTATATTTTCTGTTGACTCATCTTCAGATTTGCCAATCCTATCTTTTGCTATCCTAAGTCTGCTATTTAACCCACTCAATGAATTAATTTCAAACATTGTATTTTTCAGTTCTAGCATGTCCAATTATTTGTATATTACAGATTTCAGTTCTCTATTGAAAGTCTCTATTTTCTTTAACATAGTTATACAGTTCAGATCTTTAAAAAAATTTCAAATCTTTCAAAGCTAACTCCAAAATCGGAATCATATATGGGTCTGCTTCTGTTTTTTTCCTTTTTTCTTTTTTCTTTTGATTATCTGTAACATTTTTCCTGGCCCCTGTTTTCTCTATCTCCATCAGCAGCAGAATATTTTTCTTTCATGTAGGGCATTGTGTATAAAAACCCTGAAGGAATGAAGTTGGTGTGATTTTCTTCCTAGAGAGGGTGTGTCTTTTCTCAGGCAGCAAGATTGCAGATTTCATTCAGCCTTTCTTGCCAAGCCCCACAGTGGGAGAGCTATTTTCTATAGACTAGACAAAAACAGGCAGATTTGAGGAGATGACATTTTAGCATGGATCTCAGTTAAGTGAGGGAATCAAGCCATGACTATCTGGGGGGTGAGTATTTCAGGCAGAGAGGAGAGTAACTACAAAAACCTTTAGGCAAGAATAAACTTTGCTTGCATCAGGGACTTCATGAATGCCATTGATGGGGTAGAAGTAAAGAAGGGAGAAAGGTAAGGGAGGAGGTCAGGTGGTAGCAAAAAGCCTTTAATAATTTGCCATTGCTATCTCAAATATTATTCACTCAACATTAATTATTAACAAACTTTAAAGAAGTAGTGGTAATAATATAATTCTTAAGGGGGCCGGCTGTAGCGTAATTGGTAGGGCGCCGGTTTACCACATGGGAGGCCCCGGGTTTGGTTCCCGGGGCCTCGAGTGGGCAGACCGCCTTGAGAAGGCAAGCTGCCGCGGGCAGGGCAAGCCCCCGCAAGCAGGCAGGCCACCGTGCAGTGAGCTGACTCGGCGGGTCGCCGCAGCACAGAGAGACAAGCAGACACAGAAGAATGCAAAAAAAGATGAATGCAGCAAGAACAAGCAGCAAAGGGGGGGATATATAATAAATATATATATATAATTCTTAAGTTGTGTTGGGATTTTCAAGTCAGGAGAATGAGCATAAGATTGACCACCTTTTATTGGAAACTGCAAACCTTTTCGCATACATTGTCTCTCCTGTAAGCCAACAACCACCTTGTGAGAAACCTGTATTATCCACATCTTACAAATAGACTTTAAGGAACTTGTCCAAAGGTCACAGGGTCGAGCCAATGAGAGCTTAAATAATCCTTAAGCTATAGGTAGACCTCGCTTTATTATGCTTCGCAGATACGGTGTTTCTTATAAATTGAAGGTTTGTGGCAACCCTGTGTCAGGCAAACCTATTCGCACCATTTTTCAAACATCATGTGCTCACGTCCTGTCTTTGTCACATTTTAATTAAGGTATGAACATTGTTTTTTTAGACATAATTTTATTGCACATTTAAAATAAGTATAGGGTTAACAAAACTTTTATATGCACCAGGAAAACAAAAAACTTGTCTCTTTATTGAGGTATTTGCTTGATTGTGGTGGTCTGAAACCGAACCCACAGTTATCTCCGAGGTATGCCTCTTGATTTGGGCTAGAATTTGAATAATTAAACCAAAATGGCTTTCTATTTGCGGGAAGCATATAGAATGTTGCAGCTCCTGGGAAGTGAGGGATAAAATATAAGTTTAATTTGCTTAACATAATTTGTATTCTTGAGCTAATACATTTTAATGGTCTTCTGCATTATGGCTCTTGGGTGCCTATAAGTATGTATAAAAATTGCGGGAGAGGTGGAATACTGCTAGTACCTTACAGGTAGAGTCTGAATGTTTGGGGTGGGCATAAAGTGTTCATTTCTATCCAATATGCCCATTTGGGAACTAGGATACCAGCTTGGCAGAAGTGAGAATTTTTTGAGGTGTGGTTAAGTGGTGGGGAAATTCTTTCGGGGAAGTAGTTCAGGGCCTTAAATTCCAGAGCTAGTTAAGGGAGTTGCTGAAGGTTTTATTATTATTATTATTTGCGTTCTTCTGTGTCTGCTTTTTGTCTCCCCCCGTTGCAGCGACGCGCCGAGTCAGCCCACTGCACGGGTGGCCTGCCCTGCTGTGGGTGGCTCTGTTCCGTTCACGGGCGGCTTGTCCTACCCGTGGCGGCTTTTTGCCCTGCCCATGGCGGCTCTGTCCCTCCTGCGGCGGCTTGCTCCCTCAAGGCCGTCTGCCCCGCTTGGAGAGGCCCCCCGGGCACCGAACCCGGGGCCGCCCATGTGGTGAACTATCCACTGGGCTACGCCAGACCCCTGCTGAAGGCTTTTTACAGCAAAAGAATGAAGTTATCGAACTATTAGGACTTTTACCATGATGGTTCCAGAAGAGGGCGTGATACAATTAAGAGACTGCAAGCAGGGAGTCCGGTTGATAACTGTAAGATAAATAGATCAGCATGACTTAATACATTGCTGTCAAGTAACATTGTCTTCAAGTCGCAAACTATTTATAACTACAGATTATTATTACAAGCAAATGCTGTTCACATTAAGTAACAGCCAATTAAACATCTTTTTTTCTTAAAAATTTACCCAGATACTAAATATTTTCCCATAAAAAAGAACAGGCATCCAGAGCAAAATATGAAAAGCACCTTTCAACTCATTTTATGAGGATTTCAAGTCTTTGTTTCTCTCATATATGCATTTATATCTTCTGTCTTCGTGTAAATGGGGTCATGCTATTCTTGTATTTCTTCAACTTTTTCCCTCTACTTAATGTTCTTGTAAATCTGTCCCTATCTGCACATAAGAGT
Source organism: Chaetophractus vellerosus (assembly GCA_004027955.1). Classification (NCBI taxonomy): domain Eukaryota; kingdom Metazoa; phylum Chordata; class Mammalia; order Cingulata; family Chlamyphoridae; genus Chaetophractus; species Chaetophractus vellerosus. Next base: position 21,240 of record PVKH010001244.1, on the reverse strand, counting down.
TTATGTCATCCTTCCTAATATTGCATATTATCCATTCCATGTGTGTGCCATGGACACGATTTTTATTTGATCACTGTTCTGTTGATGAGCTTTTGTGTTATTTACATTTTTTTACTGTTGGAACAATGCAGCAAATCACCAGCCCTTCATAGATGTGCTCAAGATCTCTATGCAGAGAATTGTGGAGTCCCTTTAAATTTTTATGTATTCTGCCAAATTGCTTTTCAAAAGCCCACTAATTAATACTGTTTTTTTAGCTTTTGTCAATCCAGCAGTTAAAAAACATTATACTTTGGTTTAATTTACATTTCTTCAGTAACAGATGAAACAGCTTTGTTTCATACATCTTCATGTTGATTGGCTATTTAAAGTTCATATTCTTTGAACTCTTCATTTTTCTATTTCATTTGTCTTTTCATCATTGTTCTCTCTGAGCAAAAAGGGAGGAGAGGAAGAGATGGGCTTTGCACTTTAGCCACACCTTGTGACATTTTATTTCTTGTTAAAAAAGCTTTTGGCTAGCATATACTAAAAGTTAGCCTACCATCTTTCTAGGTGCTGTTTACAGATTCTGATGTTAATTTCTTGCTTGTTAAATGTGTGGAAGTGATCTAAGAGGAGTGAGTCACTTATCTTTAAATTATTTTTATGGTATCTTCTGTCCTATAGAAGTTTTTACTCTTTATGAACTAAAATCTGACAGTATTTTTCATTACAGCTTCTGGGTTTGGGATCCTACTCTATTTTGAAAATATTTTCCTGTTTTCTTCTAGTACTTAGACTTTCTAATTTTCTTACATTAAATTATTTAATCTGTCTGGGGACTGTTTTTCTATATTGTGTGATTGTGGTCTAACTTAATTTTTCCTAAGTATTTGTATGTACCTGGGTCTTTTTTTTTGGACTTTTGTTTCATTTATCTCTTTATCCATGACTGTACCAACATCTCACTTTACTATAATGGCTATATAATGGTCTAGAGATTTTTCCTGAGTTTTAATGTTTAAAATGTCTTGGTTATTCTTATTTTCTCTTACTCAGAGCAATTAGCTTGTTAGCTTCCATTTAAAAAATCCTGTTGTTATCTTGATAGGAATGACAGTAAATTTATAGATTAGTTTGCAAAGAATCAACATCTTTATAGTATTGAGTTGTCCCACTGAAAGAGATTTTGTTTAAAGTCCCTCCTTCAGTACAGTTTTATTTTCTTCATAAGAACAGGGCTCGTACATTTTAAAATATCTAATAGTTTTTGTTATCCTTGCTCTCATCATTATTGTTATTCCATTATTTTCTGATTAGTTAGGCTACTATGTTATCTTTTCAGCCACTCTACTAAACTCTTAGTGGTTCTAATATTTTTCAGTCATTTCTCTTGGGTTTGTTCTATAGATAATACTATTGACAAATAGTTTTGTCAGTGTTACTTCAGTTCTGATATTTATACAACATGTTGTTCTTGTCTTATCACATTGCTCGGTGCCTCCAGAGCATTGTTAAATAGTGGTAGGCATCCTTCTCTTCCTCCAGTTTAGTAAAGTTTCATTTCCGTCGAATCAAGGGCATGAAAAAGTTAAATCAGGAACGTGTGTTGAATCCCATGTTTGAAAGGCATTTAAAAATATATAGGTATTAACATAACAATTAACAATAGATTGCATTTATAGAATCATCCTTCTCTTGTAGGAGTAACTCAGTTTGGTCATGCTACTAGATTCAAGGTGCTGACATTTTACATGGTCTTCTTGTTGAGAATGTTGAGAAGTGAGATTGGTTTATAATTTTCTTTGTTGTGCTGTCAATCTAGTATTGGCATACAGTGTTTAGCTAGCCTTATAGAATGATTTGGAAAGCTGTCCTTGTTTTTTCTAGTAAACAGTTTGTAGAAGTTGTTTATTTCTTGAAAGTTTGCTGGAACTCATCCTTAAAATTTTAACCTGGTACTTTTTTTTTTTTTTTTTTTTTTAAGGAGGTACTGGGGATTGAACCTAAGAGCTCATAAGTACGAAGCAGGCACTCATCCACTGAGCTACACCCACTCCTCCTTGGTACTTTTTAAATTTTTATTTAAAATATTTCAAACACCCAGGAAATAATATAGTAGACATTCTTATCTCATTCCCCAGTTGAAAGATGTAAACATTTTGCCCTGTTTGTTTCAGTTCTTACCCACACACCCTCATACTACACACACGTTCCCTCCTGACTCCTGTGAGCCAGCAATAAACCATCACAGGAGTGCTTTGCAAGTTATGTTTCTTTTTTTGTGTGTGTTTTGAGGTTAAACATTCCAAAATTATGTGTGTCTCAGAGACTGTGAGTAATTGAGTTTGCCTCTCCCCATGGTTGGAGGGCAAGTTCACTTTTAGTGCTTATACTATGCAAAAGCTGCAGCACTTTTTTTTTTTGTTTAAACAAGAAATAAAATGTTGAAAGGTACAGCAAAAGCCTGTAGCCTCTTTCCATGACTCTTTCTTTCTTACCAAGAGAGTACAGCAGCTATCTTGATGTGTATCATTCCCATGCATGTTTTCATCTTCATTTTTCATGTCTATTTTTAAAAATACATAGGACTATTTTGTGTTTTAAAATTTGATGCAAAAGAAACATTTAGCGTTTTGCAGCCTATTTTTCACCCAACACTGTCTTTGAGATAGCCAACATGATGCATGTTGATCTCTCCATTTCTTTACAATAAAACCTCTCTAAAATTGGTATGCTTCTTAAATCAGTGGTGTCTTAAAATTGGCAGCATTTTCTTTTTTACTGACAAAAATGATGGTGCACCACACAATTGAAGGCATCTTAGACTTGATTAACTGTTGTGGTTAATTCATCTTAATTGGTATCAAGCATTCTATTGCTTGAATATATCACAGATTCCATTTGTGTATCACAGTTCATCATTTTTTCTTACTGATGGATAATGAGATAGTTGGCACTTTCACTATTACAGACGTGCCAAAGTGAACATCCTTTGTGTTTCCTAAACAAGTAATCTGAATGGAAATGTTTAGTAAGCATATTTTACCCTGCAGTTATTGCCAAATGACATTCCAAAGTGGTGATATTTCTTTATATTCCATCCAACAATGTGCAGGAGCTCTTGTTTTTCACTTTTAGACTTGTATCCAATTGAAGTTAATTTTGAGTATGCTGTGGGCTGTCTTTTTCAGATGCATAGCTGCTCACCTGTTCATCCAGTAGTCTGTTCTTCCTGCTTGGATTCCTGAGCCCATTTCTGTCACAGACCAAGGGCCTCTGTGGTGTGGTCTGCTTCTCCCTCCCTCTCTGCTCCACTATTGTAGGTGTGTCCCTGCCACTTTCTTTCAGGCAGCACCCTTATTAGTACTCTTCAAAATTACCTTGACTCTTTTCCCACTCACTTTCATGTGAATTTTAGAATCAGATTGCCAAATTCTGGGTGAAATCCATAGGCATTTTATTGGAACTGCTGTAAATTTTTAAAATGTATTTGGAAATGGTGGCTATCATTATGATACTGAATCTCCCCATCCATGAAAATAGCCAGTCTATATCTATCTGTCTTGCTTTTTTTATATATATTCATCAGTAAAGTTTTACAGCTTTCTTCATAATGGTCTTGCAAATTGTATCTTTCTTCAAAGTTACTTTGTTGCCAATGGATAGAAGCACTAACCAGTCCAGCTAGCATCTTACCAGAAACTGGAAACACCTTTGGGGCCTATTGACTTTTTAGGAGTTTTGTTGTTTTGTTTTGTTTTGTTTATATTAGAGAATTTGGTTTACAGACCAATCATGCATAAAACACAGGATTCCCACACACCACACCACTGCCAACTCTGCATTGGTGTGGAACATTGTTACAATTGATAATAGCACTTTTTTTGGTAATTGTACTAATTTTTTTAAACAGTAGTTACCTTTGTTACAATTGGTGAAAGATTAGAACAATAATACTATCATCCATAGTTTACATAAGGTGTATTATTTTCCATATACCTCCCTATTATTCACACCTTGTATTAGTATTGTACACTTGTTATAATTCATGAAAGAACATTCATCTACAATAGGATTCACTGTGTTGTACAGTCCTAGGTTTTATCATTTAATCTTTATTCTAGTAACATATATGACCTAAAGTTTCTCCTTTTAACTGCATTCATCTTTATAATTCAGAGCTGATAATTCAGTGCATGATAATGTGCTACTATCACCACCATCTATTTCCAAACCTTTACAATCAACCTAAGTGGAAATCCTGTACAAATTAAGCATCAATTCCCCATTCTCTCCCCAATCTATTCCCTGGTAACCTATATTATAGATTCTAACTCTATGAGTTTGCTTATTCTAATTAGTTCATATCAGTGAGATCATACAATGTTGGTCCTTTTGTGTCTGGATTACTTCACTCAGCATAATGTCCCATGTTTTCACATGCATCAGGACTTCATTCCTTTTTACGGCAGAATAATAGTCCATTGTATGTATATACCACATTTTGTTATCCATTCAGTTGATGGACACTTGGGTTCCTTCCATTTTTTTTGGCAATTGTGAATAATGCTGTTCTGAACATCAATGTGCAAATATCTGTTTTGAGTCTTCTGGGTGTATACCTATTAGAGGGATTGCCAGGTCATATGGTAATTCTGTACCTAGCTTCCTCAGGAACTACCAAACTGTCTTCCACAGCAGCTACAAAATTTTACATTCCCATCAGCAATGAATGAGTGTTCCTATTTCTCCACATCCTCTCCAACACTTGTAGTTTTCTGGGGGTTTTTTGTTTGTTTGTTTAATAGTAGCCATTCAAGTGGGTGTGAAGTGGTATCTCATTGTGGTTTTGAGTAGCATTTCCCTAGTAACTAGTGATGTTGAGCATCTTTTCATGTGTCTTTTAGCCATTTGTATATCTTCTTTAGGGAAATGTCTATTCAAGTCTTTTGCTCATTTTTCAATTGGATTTTTTGTCTTTTTATCAAGTTGTAGGATTTCTTTATAGTGGATATTAAACTCTTATTGGATATGTGGTTTCCAAATATTTTCTCCCATTGAGTAGGTTGTCTTTCCATTTCCATGACAAAGTCTTTTGATGCAAAAAAGTTTTTAATTTTGAGGATGTCCCTTTTTTTTTTTTCCTTTGGTTGCTTGTGCTCTGGGTGTAAAGTCCAAGAAACTATTTCCCAACACAAGATAACAAAGATGCTTCCCTATATTTCCTACTAGGAATTTTATAGTCCTGGTTCTTATATTTATAAGTCTTTGGTGTATTTTTAGTTGATTCTTGTATATGGTGTGAGATAGGGGTCCTCTTTCATTCTTTGGCATATGGCTATCCAATTCTTTCAGCTCCATTTATTGAAGAGACTATTCTTTCCCAATTGAGTGGACTTGGTAGGCTTGTCAAAAAACAATTAGCCATATCCCATTGGTCAATATGTCTATCCTTGTGCCAATGCTGTTTCGACCACTGTACCTTTGTAATATGCTTTATTATTTTTTTAAAAGATTTATTTTTATTTATTACATATCCCCCCCCCCTTCTGCTTGCTCTTGCTGTGTGTCCATTCCTGTGTCCCTCTCTGTCTGCTTTGTCTCCCCCTGTTGTGGCAAAGCACCGAGACCGGTCACCGCGCAGGCGGCTTTGCCCCGCTTGTGGGTGGCTTCTGTTTCCATTCACGGCTGGCTCCGCTTCAGTTCGCAGGTGGCTGGCTGCGCTCTGTTCGCGGGCGACCTGCCCTGCCCGTGATGGCTTTGCCTTGTCCGTGGCAGCTTTTTGCCCTGCCCACAGCGGCTCCGCCCACCCACGGTGGCTTGCCCTTCTCAAGGCGGTCTGCCCACTAGGAGAGGTCCCCGGGAACCGAACCCGGGGCCTCCCATGTGGTATACCGGCACCTTATCCACTGGGCTATATGGCCAGCCCCTGTAATATGCTTTAAAGTCAGGAAGTGTGAGTCTCCAACTTCGTTCTTTTTCATGATGTGTTTGGTTATTCGGGGCTCCTCACCCTTCCAAATAAATTTGATAATTGCCTTTCCTATTTCTGCAAAGAAGGCTGTTGGAATTTTGATTGGAATTGCGTTGAATCTGTAAATCATTTTGGGTAGAATTGACATCTTAACTATATTTAGTCTTCTAACCCATGAAAACAGAATGTCTTTCCATTTATTCAGCTTTTTTTTTTTGTTTTGGTTTCTTTTAGCAAAAAATACACATGAAAAACAAAGATGAAAACATGCATGAGAATGATAAAATTTAAATATCAAGATAGCTGTTTAAGTCCTTTACAGCCTTGGTTAAATTTATTCCTAGATATTTGATTCTTTTAGTTGCTATTGTAAATGGAATTTTTTCTTGATTTCCACTTCAGATTGCTCAAAACTAGTTTATAGAAACACTACTGGTATTTGCATGTTGATCTTATACCCCATCACTTTGCTGAATTTGTTTATTAGCTCTAATAATTTTGTTGTAGATTTTTTGGGACTTCCTATATACAGGATCATGTCATCTGCAAATAATGAAAGTTTTACTTCTTTCTTCCCAATTTGTATGCCTTTTATTTCTTTTTCTTGCCTAACTGCTCTGGCTAGAACTTCCAGTACAATGTTAAATAACAGAGGTGACAGTGGGCATCCTTGTCTTGTTCCAGATTTTAGAGGGAAAGCTTTCAGCCTTTCACCATTGAGTAAGAGGAGAGCTGTGGGTTTTTCATATATGCCCTTTATCATGCTGAGGAAGTTTCCTTCTATTCCTTTTTTAAAGTGTTTTTATCAAGAAAAGATGCTGGATTTTGTCAAATGCCTTTTCCACATCAATGGACAGGGTCATGTAGTTTTTCCCCTTTGTTTTGTTAATGTGGTGTATTACATTAATTGATTTTATGTTGAACCACCCTTGCATACCTGGGATAAAATTCACTTGATCATATATAGTATTCTTTTAATGTGCTTTTAATGTTTGATTTGATTTGTAAGTATTTTTTTGAGGATTTTTGCATCTATATTCATAAGAGAAATTGGTCTTTATGTTTTCTTGTAGTATCTTTATCTGGCTTTGGTACTAGGGTGATTTTGCCCTCCTAGATTGAGTTATGTAATTGTTCTCTCTTCAGTTTTTTGGAAGAGTTCGAGCAGGGTTGGCATTAATTCTTCTTGGAATAAATGGTAGAATTCATCTGGTCCTAGACTTTCTTTTGTTGGGAGATTTTTGATGACTGATTCAATCTCTTGTGATTCATCTGTTGAGGTCTTTTATTTCTTCTAGAGTCAGTGTAGGTTGTTCACATTTTCTAGGAATTTGTCCATTTAATCTAGATATGTTAGCATACAGTTGTTCAGAGTATCCACTTATGATTCTTTTCTTTTAATTTTTTTAAACTTTTATTTTTAAAGAAGTTTTAGATTACAGAAAAGTTACATAAAAAATATAGGGGATCCCCTTTATGCCCCACCCCCTTCCCCTCTCACATTTTCCCGTTAATTACATCCTACAGTAGTGCGGTACATTTGTTACAATTGATGTACAAATATTGAAGCTTTGCTACTAATCATAGTCTGTAGTTTACATTATGGTTTACACTTTGTACTGTACAATTTCATAGGTTTTGATGAAATCCATAATGGTCTTTAGCCATTATTGCAGTATCATGCAGAAAAGTTCCAGTGCCCTAAAAATGCCCTATGTTCCACCTGTTCTTCTCTCTCCCTCCCCTCAGAATCTTTGGTAACCATTATCTTTATATCAGTGTTATAGGTTCTTCCATTACTGCAATACTTTGGTCCATGGTTGCATTCCTCCCTTATGTTTATTCATTCCTCAGTCTTGAGGATTTTGGGATGGTGATGCCCACTCTGCTTCAGATTGAGAGGAGCCTTAGATCTTACAGGGCCGATGGAAGGAACTTTTTTGCTTGCAGTTGTAGATACTTTTGCTTTGGGGGATGTTCCCTCTCTCTGATTTTATTCATTTGCATCTTCTCTCTATTTTCTTGTCAGTCTACTTAAGGGTTTATCAATTTTATTGATCTTTTCAAAGAACCAACTTTTGGTTTTGTTAATTCTATTGCTTTTTTACTATTTTGTTTTGAGGTACCAGGGGCTGGAAATTGAACACGTGAGCTCGCATGTGGGAACCTGGCACTCAATCACTGAGCCACAACAACCTCCCTGAGTTGGTTTTTTCATCTGTTTTGCTTTTTGCTTGTTTTTTTTTTTTTTCAGGAGGCACTGGGAACTGAACACACTCCCGTGTGGGAAGTGGGCACATAACTGCTTGATACTTATCTGCTCCCCTCTCTGTTGTTTTTATTCTCAATTTCATTTACTTCTCCTCTAATCTTTGTTATTTTCTTTCCTTCTGCTTGCTTTAGAATTAATTTGCTGTTCTTCTCTAGTTCCTCCAAGGGTGTAGTTAGGTCTTTGCTTTTGGCTCATTCTTCTTTTTAAATGTAGGTGTTTAGGGCTATAAATTTCCCTCTCAGCACTGCCTTTGCTGCATTCCGTAAGTATCGATAGGTTGTGTTCTTGTTTTCATTCGTCTTGAGACATTTACTGATTTCCCTTGCAATTTTTTGACAGTTTAAGAATGTGTTATCTAACTTCCATATTATTTGTGGATTTTCCAGTTCTCCACCTGTTGTTAATTTTCAGCTTCATTCCATTGTTGTCAGAGAAGATGCTTTGTTAATTTCAGTCTTTTAGTATTTATTGAGATTTGTTTTGTGACCCAAAATGCGGTCCATCCTGGAGAATAATCCAGTCTTTCCATTGAAAAGAATGTATATCCTGCTGTTTGTGGGTGCATTGTTCTGTATATGTCTGTTCAGTCTAGTTCTTTTATCATATTATTCAAGTTCTCTGTTTCCTTATTGATCTTCTGTCTAGATGTTCTATCTATTGATGAGAGTGGTGTATTGATGTCTCCAACTATTGTTGTGGAGGTGTCTATTTCTCCCTTCAGTTTTGCCAGTGTTTGTCTTAATGTATTTGGGGCCGCTGTGGTTAGGTGCATAAATATTTATGATTGTTATTTCTTCTTGGATTGCCCCTTTTATTAATACATAGTGTTCTTCTTTGTCTCTTATAGCAGTTTTTGGCTTAAAGTCTGTTTTGTCTGATATTAGTTTAGCTACTTCAGCTCTTTTTTGGTTACTATTTGCATGGAATATCTTTTTCCAACCTTTCACTTTTAACCTATCTGTGTCTTTGGGTCTAAGGTGAGGTCTCTTGTAAACAGCATATAGTTGGATTATGCTTTTTTATCCATTCTGCCACTCTGTGTCTTTTGATTGGAGAGTTTAATCCATTAGCATTCAGTGTTATTACTGTAAAGGCAGTACTTACTTCAGCCATTTTGTCCTTTTGTTTTTATGTCTCTCTTTTCCTTTATTGCATCCTCCTTTTTTGTAGAGTTGATCTTCTGTGATGTATCTGACTGAACCCTTCCTAATTTCTGTTTCTGTATATATTTTTAAACTTTCTCTGTGGTTTATTCTGGGGTTTATATTACATATCCTATATCTGTAACCTAATAATTTGAAAAGTAGCCAATTTAGCTTAAATAGCCTACCTATTCTCTGCTCCCATATCCCTCCGTTTCCCCTTTGTTGTTTTTGTCTCACTTTACCACTTTACAATTTACATGTCCATTATCAAAATATATGCCTTTTTCTGACTCAGTTGTATTCTGATTCTTACAGGAATTAAAGAGTAGAGTTGCATATTGAGCATAGGTAGGGAATAGCCAAATTCTATTGCCATCTTCTTATTAGTATTCATTCATCTCTGGCGATTTTTCAAATTCCTGGCCTCTCCCATTAACTGAACCTGTGTTCCTCTGGCCCATGGGTCCTGTTTTGATTCCTTTTTGTTATGCTTCATCTGTAATCCCAACCAATCTCAGTCATTTGACTCTGAGGCCAAGCCCTTATTGTCCTACTGCACCTTCTAGTTTTGCCTTCTGCTTACGGCGTTATGGCCCAACTGGATTACACTATAGATAAGACTAAATATTGTGACCATGCTATTTTTAAAAAACTCTTCTCCATCGGTGTCACGAGTTATTGACATAGCTCCAGCCCTCATAGATAACTCCCAATCTTTATTTCCTTTAGTGACTTCTGATCTCTAATCATGAATTTCTAATTGCCAGTTATTTGGATTTCCAACTACTTCAAACTCTTTAATCTTTTCGTGTCTTGCTACAACCCGCTCTCCCCACCACCATCATTGTGATACCATCATTTTTCCTGTCACCTGGACTATAGAGCTTTACAGAATCCTATTTTATCCCACCTTTTTAAACCAGAAGACCTTTTTCTTTCCATGCCACTGTAACCATTGAAAACAAAAGGACTGAAATAAGTAGAAAGCTTCATACTCAGCTAAGCAAAGTAACAGCTATAACTGTGTACTAAAAATTATGAAGACTATTGGCCAAATATTTTTGGAGTAAAACAAGGTGGATCCAAGAGCCAATAGAACTCTCAGGCTGGAGAGAGAATCCTTTCAAAGAGTGTGTCCCCAGCCTGCAAAGCCCACTTAAATGTCCTCCAGCAGGAGGAAGGAGATGCCCAGGGTGGGCTGGGCCCTGACAAGGGAGGACGTGCCTGCCAGGACAGTCTGCATCCACGTGAGAGGGGTGTGGAGCGGATGAACAGTCACTCTCCTGCGGCCACTCCGCTTTCTGCATGCCCGCCTCCACATGGAGAGAGACCTTCTCCGGAAGCAAGATCTGGCCAAGTGGAAACAACCACACATGCAGATGGACACAGGGTTCAGCCGCAGGACACCAGATGGGTCTCCAGAGACCTGCTGCAGAGGCTTCACCTGGAGCCCTGCTGACCTCTTGCTCTGCCCGGGATCAGGCCACAGCTGAGTGTGGATGTGCCCTCTCCCCCCACCTTGGTGAGAGTGCATTCTGAAACCCAAATTGAAACTGCCAGCTGTTTCAGGTCGCCACCTTTTCCTGCCATTCCCAGTAAACAGAGGGCCTGGTGAGAATGGCCATTAGGCAGAAAGGACCCCGCAGGGGACCAGGCCCCTCCCCCCCACCAGAAACAGCAGAACAACAGAACAAGTGAAAGACAGGTGAACAACGTATATCGAAAGAATATCCCAGGAAAGAAAAGATTTCAGACAGTCTCCATACTCTTGAAGAAATTAGAGAACTTGAACTCTGAAAAATTGCTTAGAGAAGTGATGGTGAGATAAAGGAGATGGAAATTGAGCCTGTAAAGAGTTATAGATCAAAGTATTAAAGCGATCAAAATCAATAAAGTGGATACGTATCCACCACTTGAAAAAAAGAATATACCTTTTTTTTTAAATTTATTATATATCCCCCCCCCCTTTCTTGTTCTTGCTGTGTTCATTTTTGTGTTCTGTGTCTGCTTGTCTGCCCCCGCCGTGGCGACCCGCAGAGTCAGCTCACCACGCGGCGGTCTGCCTGCTCGCGGCGGCCTGCCTGCTCACGGGGGCTTGCCCTGCCTGCGGCGGCTTGCCTTCTCACGGCAGCCTGCCTTCTCAGGGAAGTCTGCCTGCTTGAGGAGGCCCTGGGAACCGAACCTGGGGCCTCCCATGTGGTAAACCGGAGCCCTACCAATTGAGCTACAGCCAAGAATATACCTTTTCAAGCAACCATGATCATTTCTAGAAGCTGGGTATCAAAGCCACAAAAAATCTCAAATTCAAAAATTAAAACCAAAGTCATACCTAATTATTTGGGAATTTTCAAGCCATCTGATCAAGGAAAAAAGATTACCAACTATCTTGAACATGACTATGATAAAAATACCAAGTTTCAAAGTCAGTCTCGTTCTGCTCTACTTGTGGATAAGACCGTGGGCCCTCCCCCCAGATGTGTGCCCCTGGGCAGGCTGGGCTACCTCAGGCCCTCCGTGCCAATGAGTTCAATGAGAGTAGATGTCAAGAAGCACCTGGCAAATACACAGCAACCAGAAGACACTGGAGACTGTTATGTTCTCATAACCTAAGGAATATGGTGTAAGTTGTGCTCAGTGGGAAATCACACATACAAGGAAAAATATAAAGATTAATAGGAATTTCAACTCAAGAACTTAGAAAGAGAACAATGAAAAAAACCTAAAGAAAGAATAAAGACAAGGCCAGAAACTGAAGAATCAGAAAATACAAGAACTACTAATTAATGCAAGGGGGAGGAAGTGCCTGGTATGTATTAATAAGCCTGACTTTGTTCTCAGTGAATTTAGTTCTAATGCAATTAGTTATTAATTGTCACAGTGGCCCTGTTAGGTGGATATCATTACTAATTCCAATTTTGTGGAGAAGGAAACTGAGGTACACAGAAAAGAAGTAACTTGTCCATGAACACAGCTGGGAAGTAGCAGAGCCAGGCTTCAATCCAGGGCCCAGAGCCCACACTCTTAGCAGTGACATCACCTCGCTTGGATAACAAACTGTTATATTTAAATAATTTAAACTGTCTCAGATAATCAGGAAACTTCAAACTTATTTTTAAGAAGCTAACATTTACTAAAACCTGAATCAATAGATGACAAAAATAATGAACTATCAACTAAACAAATTTTGATGTAAAAATCCTAAGTAGCATATTAACTTAAAGAATCTAGTTTATAGAATAAGACCAGAGACTACGGGCTGTCCATGTGCCAAATGGGTCCAAAGACTCTGTGGACCTGCAACTCCTACTCTACAACTCAATGGACTCACCCAGGACACCTAGTTGGGAGATGATGATGGACCATGGCTATCCTGGGGAATGGAGAGAGCCTGCAGCTGCAGGCAGGATAATCTCTTCCATCGTATCCACGGCATATAAGCCCCCTCTCACTTGGTGGTGGAGGGGACATCACCATCCTAGACTCCTCGGAATTGGGGGAAGAGCTATGGACTAGAGTGGACTTGTTGGTGTCCTGTTATAGACTTGTTGTAATTCAGACAATGGAAGAAATTACAAAATTATGTGGCGCCAGGGGCCACTGGACACTTTCAGGGCAGGGAGAGGGAAGGGCAGTTGTAATACAGGGGCTTTTTTGGGACTTGGGAATTGTCTTGGGTGACGTTGCAATGGAGGATATAGGCCATTTTATATCATCATGTATCATGCAGAACTGTGTGGGAGAGAGGGTGGTCTACAGTCTGAACTGTGGTCCATGCTTAGTGGCAAAGGCCCCGAACGTGTATATCTATTGCAGGTGATGTGCCACACTGATGAAAGATGTACATGTGGGAGGTTGTGGGAAGTGTGTGAGGTGGGGCATATGGGTACTCCTAAAATTTCAGTATAACATTTATGTAAATCGATGTAGCCTAAAAAAAAAAAAAATTAGGTTCCTCTCAATAGTAGGAAATCTATTAATACATTTAAAAAACCAACACATGTAAAAATCTTAATAGGTGCCTATGAGAGTCAGCCAAAGTATCAGAAATCTGTTGGCTTTTATAAAGGGTGTTTATTTGGGCTAGAAGCTTACAGTTACCAGGCCCCACAGAGTCCAACTCAAGGTACCATAAGAGGTGCTTTCTCACCCAAAGTCTGTTGCCACCTATTGATGCAAGATGGTGGCTGATGTCTGCAAGGGTTCAGCCTTCCTCTTTCCTCTTGAGGCTCCGTGGGCCCAGCTTCTTCTATCTCAGCTGTAGGCTGGCAGAGGGCTCAGCTGCTCTGTTCTCTTCAGCTGCGAGCTATCAGGCAAATGGCTCATCTCTCCTCCCAGGAACACAGGATCAAAGTTTTCTTCTCTTCTGTATCTATGGAGTTGTCTCTCTTCCTCTGTGTATCTTTTTTCTGTGTATCTACTTCTAGTGGGTCTCTTTGAGTATCCATTTATATAGCCCACAAAGGGTGCAGGCACTCAAACCAAGTTACACTCTACTGATGTCAAATCAAAGCCCTAATCTTAATATAATGTAATCAAAGACATCTTAGCTGAATTTAATACAATCAAAGGGTATCACACCCTGAGGAACAGTCTCTTTTTGGAATTCATAAATAAACTGCCATAGTGCCAAAAAGGCATTTAAGAAAATTCAACGTCCATCTTTTTTTAAGTGCTTAATAAAATAAGAATGGACAGCCACATCCTTAATATGGAAAAAAAAAAAAAAAAAGCAACATATAAAGACAGCATTATGCTTACTGGTGAGACACCAGAAGCATTTCCATTTCCATCAGGAACAAGACGAGGGTGCCCAGGCTCATCAATATTATTTAACATTTTAGAAGCCACAGCAATTTTTAAAAGAAAACTGCAAGAGAGTAGTTGTAGATGTTTCCTAGAAAACTGGAGAAGCAACTAAAGGAAACGGTTAGAACTATTAAAATTAGAGCATTCATAAATGGTACTTGGCTATGCGGGGCGGCCCAGTGGGTGCTCCCCCAAGGGAAACTCAGGCAGCCGCCTGCGTGCCCCAGGACACCATGGAAACCTAAGAGACCGTACCGGAGTCTGGTTGTCCCCCAGGCTGTACCCGTCCTTCCTACAACATCGCCAGACCCCGTTTCCGTAACTTACGAAGTCTCTGCTCTGAGACCCTATACGTAGTCCCCTCGTTTTCCCGCCTCCCCGTGGGCGCTTTCTTCATTCTCTGGCCTGCCGGCACCCACTGTGCCCTTCGGCCTCGCAGCCGCGCCGGCCCGGGCCCTCCCCGCGCTGGGCTGCAGCCCTCAACTAAGACGTTCTCGCAGAGACGGCGTCGGGAGCGGGGGTCGACGCCTGCCCGCGGGGGCGCGGGGCCTCGCACGGACCGCCGCTCTCCTTCCCCGGCCCCCGCCCCGAGGCTGTGCCGTCGCGGCCGGGCCGCGTCCCGCCCCCCACGCACACACGTTGCGAGTAAGCGCGGGTCTAAAGGCGCGCGCCGACGTGCTCACACGTGGTCACGTCTGGAGCGTGCTGTTACTGAGAGCCTTTGGTTTATGAAGCGTATCAACGCACAAAACCATAATGAGCTGTTTTGCTCGAGAAGGAAGAGGACAATTTAGACATTGTTTTCTTTAAATAAAAAAAAAATCAATCCTAAAATGTTATAATTGACTTAAACACTAAAAGAATTTATTTCCTGATATCAGAGGGAAACCCATGCTTTAAAATATAGTGAGTCCTGGATAGGTGAAAAGGAAAAGGAAAAATATCCCTGGCAATACAAACAAAATGAAAGCCAAGATCGGTATATTAATACTAGATACTTTAAACAAAAGGTATTATTACCACAAAATTATAAAGTGTTCATTTTACTGGGAATATATACTTAGCCTAAATTTGTATGCATTAATAAAATAGCCTCAAACATATGAAAAAATTGATAGACTGAGAAAGAAATTGACAAATCCATAATCATAATGGTTGGATTCAATTATCACTCTCAATTATTGTTAAACAAGCAAAAACTTAGTAAAGTTGTGGAATATTTGTTCAAACATACAATTAATGTGATGGGCATAAATAGAAGCCTAAAACCAAAAAACTTTTCTTCTCAAGCACATAAGAAACATCATTTCAAAGAAATGATATTGCACAGACCATTTTTCTGACAATACCATAAAAATATGTTAAAAATTTCCATAGAGTTGAAGATTGAGAGAGACATCGTAAAGGAAATTTTAAAAGACTACATTCAAACCATGACAATATACACATAAAAGGGCATGGAATGGAGCAAAAGTACTTGAAGAGAGATTTATAGCAGGAAGTGCCTGTATTAGAAAAGAAACAGTTCGGAAATTAATAAGGTAAGCATCCAACTTAAGTTAGAAAATAAACAATAATTATTTAAAAAGAAGGAAGGAGGCAATAAGAGATGAATGGAAACCATCAAAAAAGTAAACAAATATACAATAGGCAGGATTAACAAAGCCAGCAGTTGGTTCTTAGAAAAGATTCTATTGATTTTACTAGATAAATCTATGGAGACACAAATCAAGAAAAAAAACAGAGAGAAGGCACAAACAAATAATATTAGGGCAGAAAGGGCTACGTAAGGACAGATATAGCAGAGATGAAAAAGGTAATGAAAAAATACTACAAATAACTTTACGCCAATTAATTTGAAAACTTAAACAAAATTTCTACAAAAGTAATACTTATCAAAATTGACCCAAGAAGAAAGCAAAAGTTAGAGTCCTCTGACTCAGAATCAGTAAAACACTCCCCACCCAAAGCCCCCCCTCCAAAAAAAAAAAACTGGCCCAAATTATTTTTTAGGTGAGTCCTATCAAAGTTGAAGAGACTTTATAGAGAATAAGAAAACGGAAATATTCCCTAAGGCATGCTATGATGCCAGTATAATTTTGACATCAAAACCAGACAAAGATGGTTATGAAAAAATTTCAGGCCAATTACACTCATGAACATAGATGGAAAATTCTAAAGAAAACATTGCTAACTGAGTCTACTGTTCATTTTTTAAAAAAGACGGGGGTGGGGGGGAGAAAACGAACAAATGCATTATGGCTAAATTGAGTTTATCTCCAGAATGCAAGGTCAATTGAATATTACAAAGTTATACATCTAATTCACTACTTTAATAGATCAAAAGAGAAAAGCTATGTCATCTCAATAGATGCAATAAAACATTTGGTAAAATTCAACACTCATTTTAAATAAAAATTCTTAGTGAAATAGGAAAAAGAGAACTGCCTTAATTTGAAAGAATATCTCTTTTCATGGGGAAATGTTAGACGCATTCCCTTGAAAATCAGGAATAAGACAAGGATACTCACTATTACTGCTTGTGTTCAGCTTTGCTTTGTAGAACAGAGCTCATGCATCAAGACAATAAATGAAAATAAAGGTATAAGATTTGAAAAGGAAGAAACAAAATATCATTGCTTGTAGATGATGTGATTGTTTACATAGACAACCAAAAAACCCTAATTAAAATATCAATATACAAAAATTTGCATTTCCATATAGCAGCAGCAAATGCTTAGAAATCCTAAGGTGTCTGGCAATAGATCTAACAAAAATCATGCAAAACTTACTGTAACGGTTTGAGTTTTATGTAATTTTGAATTCTAAAAATATAAATTGGATTATGCTTGTAAACTCATCTGTTCATCTGGGCATGATTGGTTTATGATTAGGGCGTTGACTGGGCTGCAGTGAGTAGGGCATTGAGCCCCACCCCTTGGTGGGAGTGGTCTCAAGTTTAAAAAGCAAGACAGATTTGGAGAAGATTTGAGAAGCAGTTCTGATGTTGGAGTGAGCCGATCGACGGATAGTCTACAGCTGGCCTTGTGGAGAGACACAACGCATAGAGAGCCTCATGGTCTACAGCTGAACTTGTGGAGGAAACAGAAGCTAAGCCCGGAGAGAAACGCTGCCCCAGCAGGAGGGGAACCCAAAGGCCTGAGCCCTTGCAGATGTCGGCAGCCATCTTGCTCCAACATGTGGACTTTGGTATGAGAAGAAACTTAGGCTTTGTGGCCTGGTAACTGTAAGCATCTACCCCAAATAAATACCCTTTATAAAGACCAACCAATCTTTGGTGTATTTCAAAAGGCACACCTGTGGCTGGCGGAAACACTTACATTGAAAAAATAATAAAATTAACTGAAAAACATTATAAAATATAAATTAGAAATATACCATCTTAATGGATAGGAAGAATCAATAAAATTTGTTAAAAGATGTCAGTAGGCCCCAAACTCAAAACACGTCTAATCCAAATCTCACTTTTTTTTCAGGGTACTTGACAAATATATTCTAAGAATTAAGTAGAGAGCCAAGATACAATAACTAAGACACTCTTGAAGAAGATGATGGAAAAATGTGCCCTAGGTTTTAAGACTTATTATGACACTGTGGTAATTAGGTCAATATGGTACAGTGCAGAGTTAGACAAACTGAGGAAGGGATAGATAAGAGAGCCTAGAGACAAATCCACACAAATAGGGAATTTGACCTCTGACACAGGGGCCAATGCAAGTCAGTGTTGGAGAGGAACTATTCAATATTGGTGCAGAGGTCATTGGAAATAAATGGAAAAAATGTGAAATGGTATCCCTACCTCAAACCATACATCAATATAAATTCCAGATGGTTTAAAGACTTAAACATGATAATCGAAAATTTTAAACTTTTAGGTGAAAGCTTGGATATCTTTATGACTTGGATAAGGATTTCTTAACCAAGACACAGCGCTCCCTAACCATAAAGGAAGATTGTTAACATTTGACTGTGTTGCTGTGAAGAACTGTTCATTAATACACACCAGAATGAAATTGAAAAGTCAACCGACAACCTGAGATATGACAACCATAACACATATAACTGAAAAAATATTACCATCCAAAATATATGAACAACTCCTGTGTATCAATAAGAAAAAGACAAACGACCCCAGAGAAGAATGGGCAAAAACCTTAAACAGACATTTCATATAAGAGGAAACATGAATGGTGAATAAACACATTCAAACTTGTCATTAATCAGGGAACTGCAAATTAAGACCTCAACTAGAAATCAAGATCCTCTAGATTGGAAAAATGAAGACATTTGCCAATACTTAGTTTTGGAAAGGAAGTGGATCAAAGAACATGGATTGCCAATGAGAGTGTAAATTGGTACAACCGTACTGGTAAGGAATTTGGCACGGTTTTGTGAAGTTGTACATTTGCCAACCCTGTGACAGAGCAATTCCACTCCTCGATAATATTTGCTAGGACAACTCTTGGACATATGCATCAGGGAAAGTAGAAGAATGCTCAATGCAGCCTTGTTCCCAAAACAGTGAACATGAGTGAGCTTTACATCAACGAATCGCAGTTCCACAATGTCGATTGAGAAAGCTAGTCCCAAAAGACTACACACGTGATGACACATATTTATGAAGCTCAGTATGCAAATCTGAACTATATTATTTAGCAATACATGATACAGGTGCATGAATGTGTAAAGAGCAAGGGAGTGCCAAACATGAAATTGACGAGGCCATGCAGGTGCTGGCAGGTGCGAGGTTGTGTCCTATACCCCTTAAGTTGGTTGGTTTAACAGTGGGTATTTAACTCATGGTTATGCTTTGTGATCCCTATGCACACACTCTTGTTTGTGAGTTAAATGCATTAACATAAGATGACAGAGGAGAAACGCATGGCAAATGCTTGCTCCACGCCTGGACTCTCTGCATCACCTGGGGGCTTTGTGGGGCAGCCTACAGGAGCCTCATGCCTTAGGGCCGAGGCCTTCACCCAAGGAAGAAGGGGCCTGCCCCCAGCACCAGAGCTTGGTTTCCAGAAGCAAGAGGCATTCCGAGTAGGGCTTGTAGTTTCTCTCACTTGACCTGCTCTTGGCCCACCAAGAAGGACTCCAGTCTGCATCCTAAAGAGAGAGGGGCCTGAAAATAAACACAGAAAAAGCTCTAGTACCCAACCCCCTGGAGGTCCCTGGGGGTAAGGGGCTTCCTGAGTGGGACACATGTGCTGACTAGGATATATAGAGGGAAGGGAGCATTTCCCTTGCCCTGCAGAGCCCTGGGGGCACCATAAAGGCTTCAGCGGACAAGCCGGGCAGGAGGGCGTGGTTCTCAGGGGTGGCCCTGGTGCCTCTGGGCACCCAGTGCTCCCTAGGTCCTTCAAGAGCAGCAGAGCTCTGCTGGGTGGAGGCCAGTGCCAGGGGAGGCGTCCAAGCCTGGGGGCAGCTATGGCCCTGGCCCTCCTGCATGAGCAACCCAGATTATATTTCCATTGAAGAGAACAGGAAAGGCTGTATTTTCATGTATTGGATCGCAGAGAATCTGCATTAGTCTCAGCCCTCTGTCTGTCCATCTGTCTGTGTGCTTGTTTTTCTCTCTAGCTCTGCCTCTCTCCCTCCCCAGCTTCCTCGGCCCTTCTAGGAGGGACATTGAGCTGGCACAGCTCCTTAGTTATGTAGGAGTTCCTATGTGTGGTTTTTCCGGAAATCAAGGGTAGAATTTCGCAGGGAAGGTGTAGGTGTGTAGCCGTGGCTTCCACGTTGTCTCTTGCCCGTGGCCACTCACTGTCCCCTTGGCCTGACTGAGCACACCTCACTTCTGCTGGCGTCTGCCCTGCTGGGCTGCTTTGTTCCCTGCCATGAGTAAGACGGTGTCTGGGTTTCAATGCTGCCCTTTCTCTGACATTGGGCTTCTTAAACGGACACGTTCTAGACAAATCTCTTCAGAATCTTCACATCATTGTTGGTGTTTTCTGTGAAAATGTCAAGGTTGACAAACTGCTCTGAGCAATTTAATTAAAAACTGAGTAGGCTTATTTGAAAACAGAGAAGTGACATTTTATTTGCCCCTAAATATATTTACAATAAAGAGAACATAATATGAGCCAGAACCCAAGAGATACTGAGCACATATTAATTGAATCTGACGGCAAAATCTTAAGTGTATTGTTCCTTTCAAATCACGAAGATTCAACTGAATTCAACAATGCACATCTCTGTTAGCTAACGGTTGGCAAGCCCCAAACAAGTCACGTATGCCAAGCATACGTCTAAATAGGAAGCTTTTGGAGCATTTCTGAGGGTTGTCCTGGAATGTAAGGACTCACTATTGTCTCCAGCAGCCTACATGACTTTTCAGAGTTCATTTTTCTTCTATCAACGTGAAATGAGATTGTCAGATCTATCCACTGAAACACAATCAAACCAGCCTCGTCTGTGTGAATTAAGCTGGGTGTATAAAGCTAGCATTTTGTAAGGCCGGCCTTTTACCACAGAAAATCTGTTGTCATCCTTAAATCGCTAATTACAGGACTTTTCTTGGGCAACTTATCAGAGCCCGGTGAGGTTTGTGTCCGCATCGTTAGAGACCTGGTCTAATCGCCGGGCAGCCAGCAATCGGTGCTGTGACTATCAATGATACACGCGTGCTGCCCCGTGGGCGCGAAGCCCCCTCTCAGTTAGAAACAGGTTTGGGGAATGAACAATGGACTAAAGTAGACTTACTAGTATTCTCCTATAGACTTGTTGCTATTCTAGCAATGGAAGAACTTGTATCATTGGTATAAAGGCAGTGGCCACCAGAGGCTCTGAGAAGAGAGAGATTGAAAAATAGGTGTAAAATGGGGGCATTTCTGGGACGTCGGAATTGTCCTGCGTGACGCTGCAATGAAGGACACAGGCCATCACCTATTTTGTCATCATCTATTTAATTTTCTGAACATTTCTGAACAGGTTGCACACACCATACTCCTTCAATACATCACACCTCCATGTACATTTCCTACAAACAAGGATATTCACTTAAGTAATCACTGAGTGTAGTTATCAAGTCCAAG
>PVKH010001243.1:11731-31521 GCA_004027955.1 Chaetophractus vellerosus | reverse complement strand
TTCTTCTTTTCCAAAGTGTTAAGAACATGGCAATACATGGAAAATTACAACTAATGTAACTTATGGATGATAGTTAACAGAAATATTGTAATATTTTTGCAGCAATGGCAAAGAAGATACTATATCAATTCTATGGAACAACAATGGGGGGTATAAAGGGATATGGTATTTTTCCTTTTGAAGTAATGGAAGCATTCTAAAATTGACTTAAATGATGACAGCACAACTCTGTGATGAAAATGAGAGCCACTGAGTGCACACTTTGAATGGACAGTACAAAGCATGGGACTATATAACAGTGAATCCTGTGGTGGAAGGACTATGGTTAACAGAACAAATATGAGAACATTTTGTCATGAACTATAACTAATATATAATACTAATACAGGGTGTTAATAATCAGGTGGGTTGGGGGAAAATACACCAAATGTAAGACATGGGCTATAGTTAGTAGGAATATTTTGATCATGCTTTCATAGTTTTTGACAATGTTTCACAAAAATGCAAGGTGTTGGTGGTGGGGTGATGTATGGGTACCTTGTATGATGATATGCATGCTTGTTTTGTAAGTTCACAACCTTTACTATGCACTTATTGTTTATGTATGTTCGTGTATGAATTATATACTTTAGTTAAAAAAACTCAGTGAACAAATAGCAGATGAGACATAAGGAAACAGAATTGTGACGTGGAAGATAAATATAAACAGGAAGAAAGGACCCAGAGAGACACAAAGCTAGAATGTAAAAGAAATTAAAAGAGATAGGAGAGAGAAGGAAGACAATGAAGAGGCAAAATTTCAAAGGCAATGCCTGAGAGTTTTTCAGAATTGAAGGAAGAAATGAATTGAAAAAGTCCCAAGTAGGATACATAAACACTTATCCACATCTAGTGATATTATAGTGAACATCAACAATAAAGAGAAAATCTTGAAAGTTACAGCAGAGAAAAGAATTACCTACAAAGGAATGATAATGAGAATAACAGACTTCTCAATCAGTAGCAATGGGTGCCAGAGAATACTATCTTTGAAGAGCTGAGGGAAAATTACTTTTAATCTAAATTCTATATCTAGCTAATCTATCATTTAATAATTGAGCAAAGACCAAAAAGAGGAGGGCTTTTTAGACAAGGACAGGAAGAGAAGTGTCTCAATGAAACAATTACTAAAACATTTGGCCTAGTAAGGAGAAAATTAAACCAGAAGCAAGACAAAATAAGAGTAATGGTGAGTAAAGAAAATGATAGAACTTTGGTTAAATCTATATAAATAATAGCTGTAAAAATTATGTAACAGTATATTAAATGGTGCTTTTCCTGTCTCAGAATTTTTACTAAATTCCCCAAGCTGAGAAAATTAATGCCAGCTCATCTTATCTTACAGATGGTAAAACTGATTTGGCACATCACCTACAGTCAGGGCATAAATAAACATTAGGAAGATTGTAACTGAGAGGCCAGCAGTGAGGCTTCTTTGGAAAGAGTTGTGGTGTATTGTACATGTCCTCTCCCTCTGTAAGGAGGAAGAGAGAGAAACACTTCCCCCTCTCCCAATCGAAGTGTGTGTATGCGGGAAATCATGAAGAGTGAGGCAAAGCACCACATGCAACCAGACCTCTAGAAACTCCAGTGTTTCGGTGGAAGGAATAGGTTGACTCAAAGGATGCTAAAGAAGAGTCAGTTTCAAGAAGAAAGGGGTAGGGGGGAGATGGACAATGTCAAAACCAACAGTGAGCTCAAGTAAGATAACAAATATTTCTTCTGAATATGACAAAAACCGTTTCCATGGAGCAACAGGGACAGAAACCAGATTGCGGTGTTCAGAGTTAATGTAATATTTGAATCGGGAGGTAGGGAATATAGTCTCCTCTTCAGAGAACTTTGGATGATAATGGAAGGATAATACTAAAGGGGGGGCTGGAAGGAGACACAAATAAAAGGCTTTCTTTCTGTTTAAGTATGGGAGATGCTTGAAAGCACTTACGGCTTCTGAGCTGAGAGGAAGAAGCCAGCAGAGAAAGAGAAACTGAAGATAAAGTTAAGAAGAGAATATAAAGGTCTAGGAAAACATAAAAGGATACATTTACAGTGTAGAAGATAATTTATACTTTTTAAGGAATCCATGGTCCAGTGGCAAGGGAAAGTTATTTCTAATAGATCCTTAACTTAATGGGTTTACCTGTAACATCTATCAGTGAGTGGAGTAATAACCAGCCTAGAGGAATTACCCAGATATTCATATCCATATCGCAAACCAGCGTTGATCATCTTTGTTTCTAAATGCTTTTCCTAGGATTAAGCAGATAAGCTGAAGTTAATTTAAATAATAAAATTAAAATATTATGAAATCTAATATTTCATATTAGAATGAAATAGTAAGCATGATTTAGACAACATCTCTAAAATTCATTCTTCAGATATCAATTTGATTGAGTAGGAGTCAATATTTAATTTTGTTGGATAAGTTTTTAAAGTTACTCGTTTTAATTTTTACCATAGAAATATGTTAGGAAAGTATATTTATTCCTTATCGCTCCCATATTTTCAGTTGTTTTATTTTCACTCTAGAATGGTGACAGATGAGGAAACTGATGCTAAAGAATACCGCTGGTGAGAGGATCTGGCATTTGAGGCACTGAGGCATTTGAGCCCATAGTCTGAGCTCCTAACCACTACACACGCTGCCCCTCATGTGTTTCCCAGGGTGCTGCTTCTTGCCTCTCCTCTCCTCCCCTCCCACACGTCCCAAGCCTGCTATGAAAGCATGTATCACGAGAGCCTGCAGCCCTCTACCTCCCAGCTCTCTCTGCCCACACTCAAGAGGCCCCTCCTTGCCCACCACACTAAACACTCCTGCTCCTCCTGCCTGACTGATCATGAGTGCCATCCCCGTCCACTCAGAGGCTGTGATAAAAACCTTCCTTCCAGATCACTTTTCTGGCTCTTTCAACTGATCAACAAAAGGAAACTTTAATGACTAAATAAGATGAAAAAAGTCTGGTTCATACATTCTTTAGAGGCATCGGGATTCTGAAAACACAATTTGGTGTGTGTGCCCATATGTGTATATGTATTTCTATAACTATACATATGCATATGGAAATACAGAGATACAGATGATATAGAAATAGTTATTGGCTGCTTTAATCTTCAGTCTGGAGAATGCTTGTTTGGGTATCATCTGCCATCAGCAAAAAAAATCCTACATTGCTGATACTATTTCCCATGTGAGCAAGCAAGCACAAATTAAAAAGCTGTGAGCTGAAATTGCTGAGTCATAACATTCGGTGATATCACTTACTTGCCAATAGTACCTAAGCTGACTTAACCATTCGAAGTCAGTATCATCACTAACTTTCTTTTTTACAAGTGACGAGAGGACATCTCTAGCATGGACATCCAATACCACAAGGGCTCCCAGAGTAACACGATTCTGCTTGGATAATTTGCCACGGACCAAGGTGACAATATCATCAATTTGTCTGTTACATTTTTCTAAGTAATATTCAAGAGCCTGAAGGAAAAAAATGATAAGATATGATTACCCAATGTGATCAGAATAATTTTGAACAGAAACCTTTTGAACTAGCATGTATACAAAATATTCTCTACATTTTTATAATTTTCCATGTCACATAATTTTAATTTATTTAATTTTTAAATAATTTTTCTGACTACAAAGGTGTTACGTGAACAAGCCCTTTTTAGCAAGCATCTTTTTACCCAACATTTTTTCCTTTAGAGAACCACTTCTTCTCTATTTTATGTGTTCTGGTAGGGCTCCCTTAGAGAACTACCCCTTCTCTATTTTATGTGTTCTGGTAGGGCTGTCGAACATGTTGGGGACTATAATACAGACTCTGAGAGAAAGGAGAGCTCTCCACTAGGCTTGGTGGACAGTGAAGAGGCTACTGTAAGCCTTCCTCCCTGCTATAGAATAAAGTCTGCCGGGGACTGGTAGAGATGACAGCCAGACAATGAAAGAGAGACGGCAGCAGCACGGAAGCCCTGAGATCCTGATTCCAACTGCTCTTCCTCCTATCCTATGAGTCGACCCAGAACCCTTGTGAAAGCATTCTGGGTTGGGTTTGCACCACTTGAAAGGTAAAGATGATAATGCACAAAACATCTCAAGTTTTAGTTATGGTGAGCTAACACCAGTTCTCTTTTCTGGTGGCTAAATCTAATGAGTTAGTTAAAAAGAGATGAGAATTTAGAATGCAAATTGAATTAGAATAAAAGAAACCAGATGTGCTCAAGGGAAGTGTCAGTATGCTGCTGCAGACTGATGCAGTTGCTTTCTCCACTCTAATAATATTTAATAAGCATTTTATACCAAGGAGTTTACTTAATTCCTTTAGGTCCAGTTAAGTGGCAACAATGAAACTAAAAATGAGGATTTCCAAGAATAAGGAAAAAATTTAAAGGACAGAATTGGGGACCGCAAATCGTTTCTCTAAGGTACACTTTTCTTCCTTGAAATATTTTATCTTTTTTTTTTTAAAAGATAGCATTCTTTCAAAGGTTTAGTGCTTGAACACTATTTCATTTATATTATCTCTGTGATTAATTTGCTATGGATTTGCTTCTTAAATAATGAAAAATACACTTCTGTCCCCTATACTATGTTTAAATAACCATAAGTGTTTAAATTCTTGGATGCAATTAGTAAATTTAAGTATATTGAGTATATAAATTATTAAAACCAGTTTTGATCCTAAGAACACAAGCTGTTCCAGTCAGTGCATCTTAGTTTCTCCATCAGTAAAAGTAAATATCTCTAAGAGCCTGACCCAATTCTCACATTCCAGTTCAACACAAAACATAAAATAAAAATTTAACATTTGGACTTGACAGAGCAAATTATATGTCTATAAGAATTTATTACTATTTACACAAGAAGAATGTATTTTTCTACACTAGAGAAACAGATTTAGAAATGAAATTTAGCTTCAAATTGTGATAAACAGTTCTTTAGGAAGTATGCTATATGAATCAATGAGAATTCAAATTAGCTAAAGTTTAAAAAGTCATGATATTGATAGTATTTGTTACAATTAATCCCCTTTAAATTTCTCGTGAATCATTCTTTAATGAACATATGCAAGAAAAGGCTGAACCATTCTGTATAGTGAACTAATTAATGAGCCCTAGGGTAAACAAAATAATATTAAGCCAAAATAAATCCTCCCTGGGATCAAATATTTTAGTCATACCTAGATTCTTCTACATGTGCAATGATATACTGACTCATAATCACATTAATATTTACAATAGCTCATGGTCTGTGAGAGCAGTGAGTCTTTAATTTATTTTATAACACCTGTAATACCTCACACAGACTAGTTCCACAATCAATATTCATTGAAAAAAATAAATGAAAACACAGATCCTGAGGTTAACAGGCCTTCTAGGAGTTTGACAGTATAACATGGAACTATTATAGCAGCAAGCTCCAGACAACTTGAAATGTTTGCAGAGAGTGGAAGTGCCCAATCTTTTATGAGGCTGCCAAGAGTGTTACCTCAGGCAGCTCAACCAAAGTCATCGGTTTCAAATGTGAATTACATTAATTGGGGGGGGGGGGATCACCAACACATAGAATACTAAAACATACACTAACTTCCCATGATAGAACCACATGCATATATATTTTAAATGACCAATAATACTGAATACTAAAATATGTACCTGCCCCTGGTGATCCTGCTATAGAATTTGAATGGCATAATATGGATGAAATATGGACAAGGCACACAGGTAGCTTAAGAATGTCAAGTTGAAACAGGGAAATTACAAGCAAATGAAAAAGAAAGAAATTAGTTGTTAATGACAAATGAAAAGCTGAATATGAAAACATGAAACTTAGCTACGAAAGCACCATGAAACAGAAGAGGGAAATATAGCAAGCAACAATAACAAATTTGAGTGGCTTGCTAGGTCTTGCTAAGCTAAAGCTTCAAAAGCATTTAAGTCTATGAAGCTGAATCACCCTAGAGCAGGAGCCATTCAAGGGAAAGGCACAGCTTCTCAGTTTGGCATTCTCAGTGATTGACAGCATATCTGCAACATATTATGTGAGAAAAAAAGAATAAATTAATAAATGAGTAGGTAAACAACTCCTTCTAGTATCAGTGGATACTGCTGTAATATCTCCAGAAAATATTGTATATGAATGCAATGTGCTAAGAATTGCAGGTTAGTAGTTTTGAGGACAGGACTCACTGAAATGAGAGTGACCTAAACGGTGTGTTTCCTGTGAGTCAAATTATGTTTGTGAGATAAAAAGAAACACAATACAACTGTAGCTTACACTTTAATGCTCTGCCTCAACTCCTACCTTTCCAGCCTGCTTGGAGTAAGACTAGAGAAAAACATCATTTAACAGAGGGTTGGAAGTATGATACACACCACTTTTGAAAATAAAAGAGAGGAGGGCAAGGCTACAATTGAGAGTTCTCGAAAGCCTTGGGCATCTACTGAAAAAAATTTGAAGATACATAAAATTCAGCTTGATTTGCCTACATTTGTGATGTCATTTCCTCCAGACTATTTCTCCACAACAGTGAACAAGAAAGTCGGTATAATAGTTTGGGGGAAACAAGGAGGGAGATCGCACATTTCCTACCTATAGTTCCCTCTCCTGGCCCCCAGGAGCCAACACTGGTGACAGAGGAATCCTCTGCATAGAGAGGTTGGTGAGAAAAGACAAGATAAATTATCTGGACTCACTGAGAAGAAAAGAAAGACGCACAGAGGGAGAGATAACTAAAGCCCAGAAGTAACCCCAGGGGCATACCACTATTAGCAAAAACCTTATTCCCCAGTGCTCTGTTTCTATGAAGACTTTTCCTGAACACCCCTGACTTCCTGCCCTATCCCCTATTCTTTTCTACAGAGAAGTGAGAGACCCGTTCGTAAGTCGGAGGGAAGAATTAATAAGCACGCATGACTCAGCCCCTTCCTTTTTGGAATCTGCATGTCTATAGAACATGTGCCCCTCTCAAACTACTAAAGACAATAATATTGGATTCCTTCTCAAGAATATATTATAAGCTCATGGATTTAAACTAAAGAGCTATAACTGCTAGATTCCAAATGACTCATTAGTCAACTGAAAGCTGACCCACTTGAAATCCTATCTCAAGGATAGAACTGTTTCATTGAATGTAACTCTGTTATTAATTAACAACAGCAACCCAATTAATAATATTAGTAAGTTCAAATATCCAAATATATTGGAATATTTAAGTATTTCCTATTATCAGGCATCATTCAAAATATTAATTGTGCATTATTTAGTCAAAATCCATACACTAAAAATTTTTAAAATATTGAAAACAAGTCAACTGATGTCTTGTTTTCATAGGACAGTTTTACTCAAAGTCTAATATTTGCTTCTTCCTAATCTTTGTGAGTTTAGGAAGTTTCTTAGTCTTGGGATCACTCTATTTTTTAAAGGCACAATATATATATATATATATATACTAACAAGATCGAGACTCAAGTAGCCCTAACTTTTAACTTTTATATACTGCAAATAATAAACAGATGGTTTAGACATAAATTTTGATTAACTATTTTATACAGTGTTTCCTACATATTTGTTATGTGAAGTTTTTACTTTTAAAAAACCTATAATTTGACTCACAACATAAATATTTGAGTAGACTGTCTTTATTTTTAAGAACAAGTATATTCTGGCAATGGTAACTATTGGAAAAAATGCTGAAAAAGTTTACCTCTAGCCCCTGTGGAATAGATGTCTCCACTTCTGATGTCCAAAAGGTTTGGGATACACAGAGAACAGTCTGTCCAGGCCATTCCCTTACCCAGTTAATTCGTTCATTATTTGAATAAGCAATGATTGCATCTCCAATAACCTAATTGGGAAAGAAAATACTAGAGATTAATGGTTTCATACTTTACTTGAACAAAGTTATACATTGTTAAAATCCTAAGCAGATGAACTCATATTAATGAATTTTTTGCAAAATTCTTGGCCAATTATGAAAGACTCATATTTATTTATTTTTTAATCGGACAATAAAAATTCAAGTTTATTTATATGCCTGTGAATAAAACAAATATATTACACTGCATTTTATTTTGCTGATACATTATCAATTTGTGTCAACTATATCAAAAATTCATTTGACCAGTTATAACCAGATGTATCCTAGATATATTTGACTTGAACAAGCATGAACAATTTCATTGCAAAACATAAATGCAAATAATTCCTAAATTAAATCTGTAAAATTCATAGATAATTATTTTCCTTTAATTTAATCATATGCCCACTTTGCCATGTGCATGTGTGTTTACACACATTTGGGCAAACCACACAAATCCTTCTAAGGGTCATGTGCTTCACTGCCTTTTAATTCAGTCCAGGTTCATGCCCAAGGCAATGATGAAGGGACAGATATATCATTTATCCAGGGAAAGTTAAGTGCTTTTGTACTTTATGAACTTTGCTATGTATGTTTCAGTGGACTGGCATACCCACCTTTTCTACCAACCATCAAAAGGTAAATATTTTAGTCCATTATATGAAGCAACCAAAAATGCTAACATCATCTGTGAGGTGAAAACCACTTTAATATTTAAATTTCAGAAAACACTGTCAAAAAATAGATTTCTCTGAGGACTATATAAAGATGCTTGAGCCTTTCTGTATTTCTAGCCTAACTGGAATATTTATGGAGCTGAACAGAGATGAAGAGTAGAATGTTGGCCATGGATAAAAAAGAAATTTTGAAAGGCCAGAAGAAACCACAGAAAGGGTAGGTGAAAATGGCACTTGAGGAATGGGAGGAACATAGGAAAGAATAGAAAGGCACAAAAGACTAACACCAAGGAGATGAAGTAGACATCTGCGTTCTAGAAGGATACTGTGGGAAGAACAAAAGGAAGGCATTAAAATCTAAATTGCAAAAGCGGCTTAGTATATAGTTGGATGAGAAGAAATCTGATTACATAAAGCTCCACAATAGTGTATGTAATGTAAAATATTATACTTATGTATAGCATTAGGCTTGTTTTGGAATAGCAAGCTACAGTAAACCCCATGATAATCCACTAAGAAAAAGGTGCCAAGAACATGATTTTTTATTATTTATAAATGACAAAAAATCCACTTATTTTAGACTTGCAATAGGTTTTCAATCACACAAATACTTGTAACATGGTAACACACATTATCCCATTTTATATTTCTATTTGTAGTATTTCACATTGCATATGCTTGCCTATTTCACCAATGCAACTTTACACATGAACATTTTTTCCTACACAATTCCTTGCCACATTTTAACATTCTGAAACAACAAACAAAATATTTTCTCTAAAGACTTTGACAAACAACATTAAAAGAATAGTTGAAATAGTTATCAGATATGCATAGAATTATGAGTTATCACTGAATACCACATCAATTAGCAAACCATATAACCAAATTCAGTGCTGCCAAAATAATGGTCAAGGTAGGATTCATTTACATTGCTTACAGCCACATAAATGGGAATGCTACTTGGCAATACTTATCAAGGGCTATCAAAGCTTATCCTCTTTGGTCTAGTGGTACTATATATGAGGGATTATCATAAAAAAATAATACAATCAAAGAAAACAGTTATTTGCATAAGGATATTCATTGTAATATAATTCATAATAGGGAGAAATGGGAAACTGTCTGAAAGATTTTTACATCCACGGGAAAAATATTATACAGGCAAGTATTAAAACTATATTTAAGAATAGGAAGAAACACTATTAAGAGACAAGATATATATTAAACACAACATGTGGGGGCATCTTAAAAATTAATGGAAACTGTTGTCAATCAGGACCAAATGCTATATTTCCTTCTCATTCTTGCCCTCATGTTCCTCTGCTCAATCATGATTTTTATTCTTGATGAAGAGCTTGAATGCTTAAGTCCATATTGTAGCAAAAAATGAATTTAAGTGCTCAATTAATTTCTGTTTCTTGTCATGCCTTGTAATTCTCTGCTAACAAAAATAATTGCAAGTGATTAAGCTGATAATAATTATGTGCTTTCTGGATTGTGGAAAATATGAAGTTTCCATTAATTGTAGAAAGTGTTTATGAATTTCTAACTTTTGGTGCCTATGTTATATACACAGGGAACAAAAGGATTGGACATAGAAATATGCATGTCAAGGAGAATGATGCTTCCAAAGCATGTCTAAGTAATGATTAAAGTACTAGCATGTGGCTACAAGAAATAAGACAGACATGTGACTAAAAAATACAAATTTTTTAATGGTATTTTGTCCTACTTTTCAAGTAAGTCATTACAAAATTACCATCACAGGCAAATAATTAATTAATAATTAATAAATTATCAATTACATTTGCATTGGTAGCTTATGCTTCCATTTCTATCTAAATAACAGTGCATTTATCAAGGATATTTCTACAACAGCATTAATACTTTATCATGCTTTACTGACATTAATAATAAATACAGCCAGCTACCTTGTGAATGGAGCTAATCATAACTCTCTCTAACTCAACCAACCACTTCTCCACTTGACCTCTGGCTTTGGCTGTTGAAATGGTCTCTATGAGTTCCACAACCTCTCCTTCACTACTCTTCATGTGAGTAATGTCTAAAGTCTCTGTAAATTCCACCTTTGCAATTCCTTCAAAACACTTCTTCAAGTGAGGTTGCACCCTGTCAGGAAAAAAATTTAAGAGAAATTAACCAAATTAAAGCAATTCCTTAGGTATCGATGTTTTTTTGTGCACCAAGTTTCATTCAATTCATAAATATGTACTAAGTCCTGGACCCATACTGGGTGCAAGCAAGAAGCAAGAAGGTGCTACTAGGGACACAATGCTGAGCAGGAAAGAAAAGACACAGTCCCTGCCTGTATGGATTCCACAGTCCAGTGGGGTGGTCAGGCATTAATTGATAGTCACAAAGAGATCTGTAAAATTACAACTATAATAAGAGCTATGGAAGACAGGTCCATAAGGTTTCGTTTCCAACTCAATGAACTGAAAAGATGGCACAAGTAATAAAAGTAGCAAACCAAATCTTGACTAACAGATAATACGATAGTCTGAAAAACCTTCAAAGGCACAAAAGTGGCCATTTCAACTGGTATCTTCAGAGACTGTTTGCAAATTATGAATTGGTTTAATGCTTTAAATACTTAACAACTTATTGAATCAACTGCTTTGAAGGTGCCCAACTGTTAGCCGACATAGATAGTACTTGCTAAACCCTTCATTTTCGGAATATTACAAATAATCAATTGCATTTACCTTTCAAATGGGCAAAAAGAAGCAGAGGGACAAAAACTGAGATGGAAATCGGAGGATAACTTTATCTTTTTGTCTAGGTTACTTATCTCCTCTTACTTTGAAGGCAGAAGATACAAAATAAACAAGTTTATTTAACAAATATCTATCAAGTGCCTACTACATACCAGATACTTTTCTAAGGACTGGGGAATCAGCACCAGTGTAAAAAACAGTCAAGAATCTCTGCATCGGGTGGGTTGGGAGGAAAATACACCAAATGTAAGATACTGGCTATAATTAGTAGTAATATTTTGACGATGCTTTTTCATAGTTTGCAAGCAAGATTTTGCAGCAATGCAAGGTGCTGGTGTTGGGAGTGATGCATGGGAGCCCTGTATGAAGATATAGTGTTTGTTCTGTAAGTTCACAACTTTTACTATACACTAATGTGTATGTATGTATGATATATTTCAATAAAATTTTATAAAAAGAAGAATCTCTGCTATCAGGAGCTTATATTCTGTTAGGGGAAGTAAAATCATACCTAAGTAAATTATACCTAAGAGTATGCTAGATGGTAATACATATGCCAAAGGAAATAAATCAGTGAAGATAAATATGGGAAAGGAACTAGAGAGTGCTAGAAGGGGTGGCCGTTTTAAGTATGGTGGTCAGGGAAAGCCTCTCTGGGTGGCAGATGTTTGAGCAGGTCTTCACCAAACCTGGGAGGTAAAGGAAGAAGTCTTATGGACAGTTGAGCAAAGAGCATCCTAGGCAAAATGAACAGCAAGTAAAAAGACCCTGAGAGAGGAATTGCAAGAAGGCTGGTGGGAAGAATTCGCAAGACTAGCTGGAGATGGAACTGGGGAAATAATAGGGGACCAACTGTGTAGGCTGTTCTAAGCTATCGTGAGAGTACTGGCTTTTGTTCTCAATGTGACTGCTTCTACAAGAGTGAGGTGCTCTGTAAAAACCTGTAAAAGAATATGTGATGAAATAAGATCCATTCCAAGGTTTATCATATTTGGAAAAATATCATTCGGTGATATTACCTATGTTTTTAGTAATTGTTTTAAATTTATGTCATGGTTTGGAACTGTATGTACCCCCAGAAAATCACGTTCTTTTTTTTTTTTTTTTTTTAAAGATTTATTTATTTTATTACATATCTCCCCTTCCCCCCGCTGCGGCGACGCACCGAGATTGGACACTGCGCAGGCGCGGCTTTCCCCGCTTGTGGGCGGTCTCTGCGTCTGTTCACGGCCGGCTTTTCAGTTCACGGGTGGCTGGCTGCGCTCCATCCGCCGGCGACCTGCCCTGCCCGTGGCGGCTCCTGCCATGTCCGTGGCAGCTTCTTGCCCTGCCGACGGCGGCTCCGGCCCGCCCATGGCGGCTTGCCATTCTCAAGGCGGTCTGCCCGCTAGGAGAGGTCCCCGGGAACCGAACCCAGGGCCTCCCATGTGGTACACAGGCGAGCTCTTTATCCACTGAGCTATCTAGCCGGGCCAAAATCACGTTCTTAAAGCTGATCTATTTCTGCGGGTGTAAACCTATTGTAAGCATTACCTTTTGATGAGAATATTTCAGTTAAGGCACAGCCCAGGCTGGGTCTTAACCCTCTTACAGGAGTCTTTTATAAGAGAATGAAATTCAGACAGAGAAAGAGAAAGCCTTGGAAGCAAGAAGAGATGAAATCAACAAAACCCAGAAGAGAAGGGAGAGACCAGCAGACGCTGCCAACATGCCTTGCCATGTGGCAGGGGAACCAAGGATGCCAGCAGCCGGTCTTCGGGAAGAAATCATCACCTTGTTGATGCCTTGACTTGGACATTCTCACAGCCTCAAAACTGTAAGCTTGTAATCTAATACTTAACCATTGTTAAAGCTAACCCATCTTATGGTATCTGCTTTCAGCAGCCAAGCAAACTAAAACAACTGATAATAGTTAAAACATTCTTGGATAAAAATTATTGCAAAATCCTAATTATATACAATTATATTCTGCCTTGTTTCAAAAATTAAATTTAAGCAGATTAATTTAGCTATGTGTTATTCATATAAGTTACTTACCTAGTGGGATCTTTAGTTTCAGATAGTATCTCAAGAAGTTCATCATTAGACAAGAAAAAGAATCTGGGGAAGAAGAGACGTTTCTTTTCCAAATATTCATTAAGTCCTTTAAGAATGAGTTCCAAAAGTTCATTAGATTTTTTCAGCCTTTCCAGCATTCTGTCAATACCTACAACTGCCAGAACATGTTTATCCTAAAAATAAGAGAAAAAAACTCAACTCAAAAATCAAATATTAACTTTATTCATATTTATCTTACACTTGAGATTACATGTTTTTAATAAAACGAGTCAGGCAAAATTTAAGGTATTTAGGTTTAAAAAGTGATCTTGCATATTCTAGATCTAACCTCTTAAATTATGTAAAAGTCATGTTGACTTGATGATCAGCCATGTTGTACACAATATCTCATTCTAAGTTGGAATGTATGAGAGAAAATGATGTAGCGAAAGAGAGGGGAAGACTGGTTCAACTCACAAGGATAATATGAGATATGTGCTTTTGTCTTTTCTTCTTTCAGAAAAAGTACTCTAAAAAGATACATCATCATTATACTTATTATTTTGAATACTGTTTTTACCAATAATAGTAAATTAAAAAGGAACTACATTCAATGTAATAATCTATATTAATGAGATAACTCTTCGTTGAAAATGACACAATCCTTCAAAACTGTGGATAAAAAAATTAAGGGGTTTTGGTGGGTGTAGCAGTGTGAGATTATTTATGAATTCCAAAAAGAGAGATTATGTTTATAAACCTGTCTGTTTCTCTGGGAGTGATACTCTTTGTGTTAAATTCAAAAGTTTTACATTTAATTGATTAAATCAGAATTAGGGCTTTGATTCGACCACATCATTAGGGTGTGCAGGATTGAGTCCCCACCCCCTTAGTGGGCTATGCTAATGGATGCTCAATCAAGAACACAGAAGAAGTAGATACACAGAGAAGATACACAGAGGAAGAGAGACAGCTCCATAGACATGGCAGAGGCCCCGAGAAAAGAAATGAGCCATTCGCCTGATAGTTTACAGCTGACCCTGTGAAGAGCCCACAGCAGCTGAGCCCAGAGAAACAAGCCCAGGGAAGAGAGATGAGCCCTATGCCAGCCTACAGCTGAGATCCGAAGAAGCTGGACCCACGGAGCCTTAAGAAGGAAGAGGAAAGCTGAACCCTCGCAGATGTCGCCTGCCATCTTGCTTCAACTCATGGCAACAGTTTCGTAAGAAAGCAACCTTGAGTTGGACTCTTTAGAGCCTTGTAACTAAGCTTTTACCCCAAATAAATAACCTTTTATAAAAGCCAGTCGATTTCTGGTACTTTGCATCAGCACGCCTGTGGCTGACTAATACAGTAGGGGAGAAAGGAATTTTGCCTATATTATAAAGAACCACGCTTGGAACAACGTTATACCACTCTGCTTCCTAAAGGACTTAATTTCAAGGGGTGTTCTTCCTGAACACTGTAGAGACCTGTAGGGCATACATTTCTGAACACTCTATCATATTAAAGTGTCACTGTGAGCTGTTTGCTTCAAAGTGATTCAAACTCAATCAAGTATTTAAAGAAGACTCTTCTTTTATGCTATGAAATTCAAAATAAAAATTACAACAAAAAGCTGATCTTAAGAATTTAGTTTATTGATTTCATTACATATCCATACAACTAATGGCTTTATGAAAAATTTTAGAAATACATCATAAAATAGAATCTAGATATAGTTGAAATAAAAATTCTTTTTACTTTATTTTTCTTTAACACATGGTTTATGTCCTCAGAGTTCATTCTTGGTCTCATAATTCCAAACTCAGAGTCCACTGATACCATTTAAAGTAAAAGAAATTCTTTACTAAATAAGACTAAAAGTGCTAAAAAGAGGTGCTAAAACACATTAAGGTGAGATTTCCATCACTATACCAAATAACAAATATAGCAAGAACACACCAGTATATTTATTAATATGTCATAGTGAATTTTAGGAAATGTATATGAAATTAAATCGAGAGAGTATTGAATATTAAACAATTTTTGTTATTCAGTCATGGCTGAGAGATCAAACAAAATGTCAGCTATAAATTGTTTCATATAGGAGTCTCTAAAATCCGATTTTGTTAATATACCTTGAAGGTGGATAATCTCCTGCTTTGTTTTTAATTAGAACAATATAAATTGGAAACACAGCAATTTGATCAAAGAACAAAATAATCATTATCTTTTTTTCTCAATAAAATAGGCTTATATGAAATGTGTAACATATGGTCAGATCAACTTACCTATAAAGGTGCACAATTTTTAAAAGCCATTTTATTATGCTTCCTAACAGCTCTATGTTTCAAATAAACATTAAAAAACAAAACCACAAAATATGCATGGCAGAGACTCAGGTAATAAGTCCTATGTGCTACTCATTCAGAGGATAGAGTACTCTTGTACGCCTAAAGCCAAAAGCCAAAAGCCAAAAGCCAAAAGCCAAAACGGTGTTCTTGGAGCGCCACCTTCTGGAAAAGCATGCCTTCCTTTGTTGAAAAACAAACCTGAATGAATAACTGTGATAAATAAATGTGTTCAACTCATTTCGCAGATGAACAATATTTGTTTTCTTTTTTGCTAAAGAATTTCTTGCATTGTTGCTATTTTGGATCTGGGATTGGAAAGCTAAAAATTTCAGGTATTTTAAACAACAATTCAAATTCCTTTCTCTAAATATTACAAGAAAAATACCTCTGGAAACACTTGGCATTCAAGAAAAAATTTTTCCACTATTAAATCCCTGAAGTCGAATCTATTTAACCAGATTAGCGCAAAGACTCTGAACAGGGTATGCTTACTTCTAAATGGACACAGGCAATAATCTATGTACCATTGTCTATGGACTCATAGACAATGCAGTTTAAGAAAGGAAATACAAAAGTAATCATCTCACGATGACTAAACTACCTTTACTCTCTGCCAGTGAGAGTAATAAATGCCGCACCAGAAAGGCCCTGAAGGCAGGCACACCTGGTGTATTAGTCAGCCAAAGGGGTGCCTTTGCAAATATAGCAATAATTGGTTGGTCTTTATAAAGGGTATTTATTTGGGGTAGAAGCTTACAGTTACCAGACCACACAGCATAAGTTTCTTCCCTCACCAAAGTCCACGTGTTGGAGCAAGACAGCTGCCAACGTCTGCCAGGGCTCAGGCCTTTTGGGTTCCTCTGCTCCCAGGGCTGCGTTTCTCTCTGGGCTTAGCACTTCCTCCACAAGGTCAGCTGTAGACTATCAGGCGAACGGCTCACTTTTCTACTCCTGGGGCGTTCTCTCCAACATCAGAACTGCTTCTCAAAAACTGCTTCTCAAATCGCTTGCCTTGCCTTTTATACTTGAGACCACACCCACTGAGGGGCGGGGCTCAACGTCCTACTGACGTGGCCCAGTTAATGCCCTAATCATAACCTAATCATGCCCAGATTAAGAGATCAGTTTACAAGCATGATTCAATTTATATTTTTGGAATTCATAATTACATAAAACTGTCAAACCATTACACCTGGTTTCTAACCCATAGTCCTCTCCTTCTTCTGTGTGACCTTGGATCATTTCCTTAAGCTGAGTCTCTATTTTCTTATCTTTAAAATGGAGACCAGAATTCTCTTCCAAAGTTGTTATGAGGAACAAATAAGTCAACCCGTTTGAGGAGATTAATCCTACAGCACACAGATACTTGGCAGGCAGTCTTTTCACATTCCCTCCAGTAACTGTCTCTTGAAAAGTAAACAAGGAGAGAGAGAAAAACACTGGAGGATGGGGAGGAACGAGGCATTTATTACACTCCATCAGTTTTATGGAGTTGAAATGAACATTTTATAATCCGCTATCCTTTGAGTAAGTTATTTATCATAGGAAAATAAAACTGGCTTTAAATCCCTTTTAACCATTGCCATAAAAGCCTGGTATATTCCATGAATATGTGTAGACACAGAGGAATTCAAGGAACATACAGCCTGCCATGTGGTACCAGGCTGGTACACAGAAGCTATGTTCTTAGACATAACAATATGGTATAATAACAGGAAGCCAATGTGAAATTTGAAGCTTAGTATGACTTTTTGACATCTCAATTGCTTTCTGTTTCTGAGAGGGGTGGTGGGGATGGAATTATTAATCATTATATTTTTGCTTAAAGGAATAACTTTACAATTCATTGTGTCTTCTTTTGATACACAGGCATCACCACTGTCATCAGTTAACATGAAAATCTCCTATTTCATTTACATTTTAACCAAGTGCCTGTGATATCAGGGGCCTGAAACTTTAATTTGGGTTTCTGTAGAGAACATTCTAATTACTGCTGCCAGAAAACTTCACAGAAGTACAGCTTAGTATATTTAATGGAATTAAGCCCAAGCCAGCAGTAAACTTCTGGGGGCATAAACTTCCTAGTCAGAAATCCCAGAGAATAGAAAACTGGTAAGATCCTCATTAAACCATTTAAGCACTAAGAAGGTTGACTGAGGAGACTATTAAGCCCCCTTACTGCTTTGAAATTCCTTGACTTCATCAAAAATAGAAGCTCCTTCCTTTAAGACCTAGCACATTTCTAGAATTAATGCAGATCTCAGGGCCCACTTACCTAAAATTGAGTTTTCTGAGAACATTTGTCAGAATAAACTCAGAATCCTCAGAATTAGCAATAATTCAAGGATCAATCTCAATTTATTTATTCATTTGCTCATTCAACAAATATTTATTGAGGGACTGCTGTATGTCAGGCTCCGTTCTCACTGCTTAGGCTACAATAGTGAACAAAGCAAACAAAGATTCCAGCCTCTATGGGGGAGATAAACAATAAACATAATAATTCATAAATGGTATAGTAAGATAGATGCTACAAAAAGGGGGTTATGAAGATCAGGAGTACCCGGACAGGTGAAGGCATGTTTCACTTTTAAATAGGTTGTTCAATGTGAGTCTCTTTGAAAAGATAACACTTGAGAAAAGACTTCAAGTAGACAAAAGCATTAGCTCTGCAGACATTTGGAGGTAGAGCATTCCAACAAGATGGTCCAGTCAGTGCAAAGGCCCTAAGGTAGAATGTTTGACTGTGAGATTCAAACATTTTTTTAAAAAGGAGGCCAGTAATGCTGGAATAAAGTAAGGTAGAAAGTTATAAGGACAGGGAGAGAAAAGGATGAGGACAGCACAGATCAAGAATTTCTAGCTCAATGAAAACATTGATGTGTCCTCACATAGAAGTATTTTTCCCCTTGGATACTAAGATACTTCAACTAGTAAAACCCAAGTTTGGGAATCAAAATTGATGTGAGTGGCTTATTTGGTGTGAAGTGTCACTCCCATTTTCACTCCTTAATGCCCAGACCCAGTGTATTCTATCTGTGGAAGAAACCAAATATCTGGAGCTGGTTAAGAATATATACCATGTAAACCTCTAGAATTGTACCCCAAACTTACAAACTATTGTCTCTGAGCTGACAGCAATTGAATCTTTAATATGAGCCATGCCACTTTTTTATTAGGTCAATATTCATCATAGGGTCTGTAAACTCTACAGCTCATTGCACCATTTCACTTGCAATGTGAGTTTTGTAGCAGAAGCAATGTAGTGAGGGAACTATATCAATGAATAAGTCACTCAGTAAGTCAACAAATGATAGTGTTGCAGAAGCTTGAGAAAGGAAAAGTTCCTACCGGTGAGAACAAATCATTACCCCTCTTCATGATGAAAGAAATCCAATATATTTATTCAATTCCCTCTAAATGGCTGCCTGGTCCCTCCAGATGGGGTGCTGTAGCAGTCCATTATTTTAATTTCTGCTACTGGCAGCTTGGACACTCAGCAATGGTAGTACCCCGATACTCTCACTGCTGTTTAGCCTACTAAAAGAAATCTCTTCTATGCTGTCCTTTAAAGCCATCCCTAAGTGGTGCTATAATTTTCACTTGTGGATGGTACAAGCATATTTTACAGAAACATCTGTAAACCAGTCTCTAATTTCTTTAAAGTATATCAAGGATTTCCAGGCATTTCAACTTCATTTAGGCAGACCACCATGGAAGCCAGGTTTTGGTCAACAAAGGAAGTTAAACAGAACCACTCACAATGCCTTAACTAAAATCATTGAAACGGGGATCTCCGGTAAGTACACTCACATCAATACATTTGGTCACATTTGTTGTGGGATGACTTGTGTCCCTCAAAAGATATGTTCCAGTCCTAACCCCTGGTACCTGTGAATATGACCTTATTTTGAAATGAGATCTCTGCAGATGTAATCAAGTTAAGATGAAGTCATTCTGGATTAGGGTGGACCCTAAATCCACTATGACTAGTGCCCTTATAAGAAGAGGGAAATTTTGACACAGATATGAAGACACACAGGGAGAAGATGGCCATGTGACTATGGAGGCAAATATTGGAGTTACAGTGCCATGAGTCAAGAA
>PVKH010001243.1:0-11631 GCA_004027955.1 Chaetophractus vellerosus | reverse complement strand
GATTCTTCTCTAGAGCCTTTGGAGGAAGCATGGCCCAGCTGACACCTTTAATTCAGACTTCAAACCTTCCAGAACTATGAGAGAATAAATTCCTGTTGTTTTAAGCCACCCAGTTTGGAGTAATTTCTTACAGCAACCCTAGGACACTAAGATAGCAACTAACTTGGGTTCTTTCCCCCCTAGAGAAGAACCATTGGAATATATTCCCACCCATATTTCTCAGGTTTTTGTCTAGGTTTCTAAAAAGGGATATCCAGTAAGGTTCGGTGGCCAGGATACCCAGAGTCATTCAAATCCTCTCAAACACCCCATGTGTAGTTCTCACTGTCCCACTCTCTCCCAGTCAACTAACTTTCACATGGCAAGGCTGTGAATTAAATTACATTGTAATTTAGCAACCCATAGTATCAAAATCTATAACTGACTTTTGTCTATGTCAAACGTGTAGCTACAAGAAATTAAAGGCTTTCTGAGGGTAGTCACAGAAACTCCTTAGTCCACTGACCATGTCTTGAGCAGAGAACTTAAAATCCTGAAACCCATTTATTTCTTTAATTTCTCTAGTGCCTCTGGAAGAATTCAGTCCATCTCACAACCCTCGAATTCCAAAGTCACATCAAAATTAACCTATTCCAGTAGCCACTTGGTCCACCAAAGCCTGGCTTGTAATATAAACTCTTCATTCTAGGAGACTAAGAGCATAATTAAAGTAAATGATTCTTCCAAAGCATGCCGGGCACTACCAGTGTTCCATATTCAAATGGTCACTAGACCTCCACTACCCTAAAATCCAACTGGGTCATATAAACAATCCTAGGACACATCCTTGAGATTCTGGTATATTTATTAGTCAAGGTTCATTGCAGAATCCTTCTAGGTACATTAGGAGGAAAGAGATTTAACACAGAGAATTAAGTAATAACAAAATCATTGGACAGTCTAGAGGAGCACATATCAGGCTAGGCTTCAAGGAAATACTCCTTAGAATACTTCCAGGATGTTGCTACCTCTGCCCCAATCAGGACAAAATGATACTACACTGGAATTATTGAGTTCAAGAACACACCATTGTGGCTGTGATTCTAGGGGTCAAGGAGCTAAGATCAGGAGGCCACCTCCATCATTGCCTTTTAACTGCCATAAAACTGGTGACCAGACATTAAGTCTCATAAGAACAAACAGTCATGTCTTCATGCTCTTGCTTGATGGCAGAAATAGCCAAAATGGCAGGAAGATGACCACTATTTCATTTATGCTTTCCAGATCTAAAAAAAAAATGCATCTAAATGACAGAATCTAATCTACTTCCACAAACTTAAGTGCTAAGAAGTCCAGCAGATGTTGTTTGTAGTTTTCCACTTCATAAAAAGAAGTGAAACACTTGGTGCCAACTGATCATTTTATTATAGTAAAGGAAAAGGGAGAAATAAAGAAGGACCCCTAGGTTTTTGGCTTGAACAAGAGGGGAAAAGTATTTATATTTATCTGAGTTCAGGTTAAAATAAGAGATGAAAAGCTCTGGGGAGAAAGTCAAGAGTTCCTTTCCCTGCTTTGTGTGCAATACCAAAGAAGATCTGAATGGGACAAAAGTGCCAGGTACATGAAGAGGGATTATCCACTTCTTTCACCTCTACCTGGTAGGCAATTGACTGGTTCCCATCCCTGAATCTTAGGGAGGTAGCCTAAGAGAGGGTCTAGCAAAATTTCAGGTGCCTGAAAAGAGAGGACGCTGACATCATCTTCCCCAGCTGGAAGTCTGTTCAGTCAGCAGGTGAGCAGGAAAGAACCCCAAGAGAAGACAGTATAGTGGGATGACCAGGTGAAGGAGGGCAAAGAACCATGTGCTTGAGGTTACCAAGTGGTACAGAAGATAGATCCTGCCTTTATACAGACCCCATATTTGGGCCATGGAAGGAAAATGAAATCGGGGGCTAGAGATGTGTGAAATACTGCTGTGGCATGGGGGAAAGAGACACATATATCAGAGAAATGTGGCAAAAGCCATCAATGAAAGGCAAGTCTGAAGATGCCTTCAAATCTCACAGAGGATGACCATAGCCAAGAGGAGATGCTCAAGATTGAGTCTCCCAGAAGCCAGAGATTGTTGGGGTCTCCACCTATCCAAACTGGGTCAATGAACAAAAAGCTAGACCAGTTGTGATGATCAACATAAAAGGTACAGTGTCTGGACATGACTGACAAGAGGGTATCCATCCTGTGACCAAGAAAAAAGCAAACAGCCAATCTGATAGGATCTGTTACACCAGGAAAGGATCTTTCACTCTTGTTCTCTCTCTGTCTCTCTTTCTTCTTCCAGTCTTTCTCCCTTCCTTCCCTCTCTCCCTGTCTTCATCTATTCCTTGTCCCAGCACCACGTGATAAACACAGGAAGGAGAGAGGCGGTGTGGGAGAGAAGTCCCACCACCTCCCTATCACTGGAACCTCAAGGTTACCTGTACTCTGGGGAGGAGGAGAGCTCTTAGGAGAACATGCAGTTGAGACATAAACAAAACTGCTGTAATAACCAAAAGTGACTGAAGAATTCTGGAATTCGAATGAGATGTCAATAACGGAGACTATCCCAAGGAGATTGGGATTTGACCCAGCAGGTACCAAAACATAAAATTATTTCATGTTTTACCTCAAGGAGACAAAACACCACAATCAAGCCAGTAATACTAACAATATCATTTACCTTCTAATTTTAAATTCTTAGGCTTTTCCCTTGGCATGGTATATCTCTAAAAGAACATTTATTTGGAATCCCCAAGAATGAAAATGATGGTCTATAGTACCAAACAATTAATCCAGCAGCCTCTAATACACAGGCTATCTTATTAGACTTCCTGAGAGAACGGTTTATTTT
The DNA here is from genome assembly GCA_004027955.1 of Chaetophractus vellerosus. Lineage (NCBI taxonomy): Eukaryota > Metazoa > Chordata > Mammalia > Cingulata > Chlamyphoridae > Chaetophractus > Chaetophractus vellerosus. The sequence continues at coordinate 8,765 of PVKH010001243.1, read as the reverse complement.
CAAAGCTTTAGAGAGAAAGGACAAAAACTGCTCTGAATACTAAACATGTAGTGAAGGAGGAAATGCAAAGCAAGTTGAAGAAGATAAATTCTTAGGGCATAAGTAAATGAAGTAAACGAGAAGAAGCCTGCCTATTTGGGAACAAGTACAAGTAATGCATTTTTGTTTATTTTGTTTTGTTTGTTTGCACTTTGAAGTATATAAAAATTGGCAGCAAAGCTGAAACATTGTTTCTGCAGTTTTGGGTTTTTTTTTTTCCATTCATCTTTTAAAAAGATTTTTATTGTGATAACAATATATAAAACACAACTTTTCACATTTTAACCATTTTTTTAAGTTACAGCTCAAAGATATTAATCACATTCACAATATTGTACTACCATCCGTTAACACAGATTTTCCATTGCCCATCAGCCAAAACAAAAACTCTGTACCCAACAGCCACTTTGGAGGACTGTTTGGCAGTTCCTAAAGAAGTTGAATATAGACTTGCCATGGGTCCCTGGCAATACCATTACTAGGTATATACCAAGAAGAACTGAGAGCAGAGACACGAACAGACATCTGCACACCAATGTTCATAGCGGCATTATTCGCAATTTCCAAAAGATGGAAACAGCTCAGGTGTCCATCAACTGATGAATGGACAAACAAATTGTGGTGTATACATGATGGGATATTATGCAGCTGTAAGAAGAAAGGAATCATGAAGTATATGACAACATGGATGAACCTGGAGGACATTATGTTGAGTAAAGAAAGCCAGACACAAAAGGACAAATACTGTATGATTACACTATTATGAACTAAACATATTGTGTTAATTCATGGGGTTAATAATTAGATTATAGGTCACCAGAAAATAGAATGATGCTAGAGAATGGAAAGCTGAGGGTTAATCTGTGCAGAATTGGTAAAAAGCTGTTTGTAAATCTTTGGAAATGAATAGAAATGGTAAAAGCATATCACACTGTCTGTAAATAGCAGAGCTATTATATGGGTATGATAGTGGTTGAAAGGGTAAGTCTAAGGTCATATATGTTACTAGAAGAAAAGCTAAAAAATGTAATATGGGATTGTATAACATAGTGAAACCTCATGAAATACAAATATGGGTAGTATTACATATACAAGGCTGTTTTTACAAAATATAAATACAAATAAACTAGGGAGATGGAAACAGAATAGCAGCTGTGTAGAGCAGGGAAATGCATAGAGAGATTCAGAGGTTATGAGTTTTCTTTGTTTATTATTTTTATTATTATTATTGGAATAATGAAAATGCTCTAACAATGATTGAAGTGATGAATGCACAACTATGTGATTATACCAAATACCACCGATTGTACACTTTAGATGGATGTATGATTTATTAATTTGTATGAATAAAATTGATGCCAAATTATTAGGCGGTAAGAGGAGGGCTACGAAGGAGTACTGATGCTTAATGTATGTAGAAGTATGGAAATGGATAGAGTTGATGGTAACACATTATAGTGAGTAGCAGCGGCTTATAAATAGGATAAATAGGCTGAAAAGGGTAGTCTAGGGATGTAAATTTCAGTGAAAGAAAGCTAGGGAATAATTTAGGGACTGAAAAACACAGTGAACCCGCAGGTGGATGAGAATTGTGGTTAATAGCACAAATGCAAGACTGTCCTTTTGTAAACTAGAACAGATGTACGTCACTATTGCAGCATGGTGGGAATGTGGAGAAGCATGGGAAAAACACAATTAATGTAACCTATGAACTATACTTAACAGCAATACTGTAATATTCTTGCATCAATGCCAAAGATGTACTGTGTTAATAATAGGGGGAATGGAAAAAATATGCCAAATGTACACTATGGACTATAGTTAGAGGTAATAGTCTGATGATATTATCTCATAATCTGTAACAAATGTTCCACAATGGCGTGGTATGTTGGTGGAGTGTTGTTGTATGGGAATTCTACACATGTGCATGATTGTTTTGTAAGTTCACAACTTCTGTAATAAAAATATATTTTTTTAAATTTATAATTCTATACAGATTTCTGCTCTAATCTTTATTATTTCTTTCTTTTTGTTTGCTCTGGGGTTAGTTTGCTGTTCTTTTTCTAGTTCCTCCAGGTGTTCAGTTAGGTCTTTGATTTTAACTCTTTCTTCTTTTTTAATATAGGTATTTAGGGCTATAAATATCCCTCTCAGCACTGCTTTTGCTGCATCCCATAAGCTTTAATAAGTTGTGTTCTCTTTATCATTGCTCTCAAGATGTCTACTAATTTCTCTTACAATTTCTTCTTTGACCCATGATTGTTTAGGATTGTGTTGTTTAGCCTCCATATATTTGCAAAATTTCCCCTTTCCCACCTATTATTAACAGCTTCATTTCACTATGATCAGAGAATGTGCCTTGCATAATTTCAATCTTTTTCTATTTATTGAGACCTGCTTTGTGACCCTCACATATGGTCTGTCCTGGAGAAAGATCCATAAGCATGTGAGAAGAATGTACAACCCACTGATTTGGGATGCAACATTCTGTATATGTCTGTTAGGTCTATCTCATTTATCATATTGTTCAAGTTCTCTGTTTCCTTATTGATATTCTGTCTAGTTCTATCTAATGATGTCAGTGGTGGTTGAAGCTTTTAACTATTATTGTAGAGATGTTTTTTCTCCATTCAGTTTTGCCAGAATTTGACTCATGTATTTTGGTACATAGATATTTATGACTGTTATTCTTTCCTAGTGGATTGTCCCTTTTAGACTTATATAATGGCCTTCTGCATCTCTTTGCACTTTCTTGCATTTAAAAGTCTGTTTTGTCCAACAGTATAGCTATCTCCGCTCTCTTTTGGTTACTATTTGTGTGAAATGATTTTTTCCAACCTTTCACTTTCAGTCTATTTGTATCTTTGGGTCTAAGGTGAGTCTCCTGCAGACAGCATATGGATGGCTCATGCTTTCTTATCCATTCTTTCAGCCTATGTCTTTTAGTTGGGGAGTTTAATCCATTAACATTCAGTGCTATTACTGTCAAGGCATTACTTACTTCAACCATTTTACCCTTTGGCTTTCATGTGTCATATCTTACTTTCGACCATCTTTTTACCCTTTTGGTTACCCTTTCTGATAATCTTCACTTCTACACTCTCATCCAAACCTCTCTCTCTTTTCTTTCCTTTTCTAACTGCAGGACTCCCTTTAGTGTTTTCTGTAGAGCTGGATTCTTGTTTACGAACTCTTTTAGCTTCTGTTTATCCGTGAATATTTTAAATTCACTGTCCTATTTGAAGGGTAGTTTTGCTGGATAAAGAATTCTTGGCTGGGAGTTTTTCTCTTTCAGTACCTTACTTATATCACACCATTGCCTTCTTGCCTCCATGGTTTTGGAAGAGAATTTTGCACTAAGTCTTATTGGACATCCCCTGTATGTGATGTTTCACTTCTCCCTTGCTACTTTCAGAATTTTCTCTTTATCTTTGGAGTTTGGCATTCTGAATATTGTGTGTCTCAGTATAGGTCTATTTGGATTTATTCTACTTGGAGTTCGCTGTGCTTCTTGAACATGTATATTCTTGTCTTTCATGAGAATTGGGGAATTTTCAGCCATTATTTTCTCAAATACTCTTTTGCTCCTTTTCCCTTCTCTTCTTCTGGAACTCCCATAACACATATGTTAGTGTGCTTTGTGATATCACTGAGCCCCTGCTCAATTTTTTCCATTCTTTTCTCTGTATTATTCTCTGTTCAATTTCAGCTGTTCTGTCCTCTAATCACTGATTCTTTCTTCCAAGATTTCAAATCTGCTATTGTATGGCTCTATTGTATTTCTAATCTCACTTATTGTGTCTTTCTTTCCCATAATCTATGTTATTTTTCTATCTAAGATTTCAAAATTTTCTTTGTGCTCACCCAGTGTCTTTTTTTTTTTAAAGATTTATTTATTATTTATTACATATCCCCCCCCCCTTTCTGCTTGCTCTTGCTGTGTGTCCATTCTTCTGTGTTTTTCTATGTCTGCTTCTTGTCTCCCCCCGTCCCCGCGGCGACGCACCGAGTCGGCCCTCCGCGGCGGTGGCTCATTCCGTTCGAGGGTGGCTTCATTCCGTTCCCACGGGCGGCTTCGCTCCATGTTTTGCGGGCAGGAGTCCTCCATGTTTTTTGCGGGCTGCTCGGCTTCCGCAGTTCGCAGGCGGCAGCTCCGCTTTTCACGGGTGACTTTGCCATGCCCGTGGGGGCTTCGCCCTGCCCGTGGTGGCTTTTTGCCTTGCCCACGGCGGCTCTGCCCCGCCCACGGCGGCTTGCCTTTCTCAAGGCCATCTGCCCGCTCAGAGAGGTCCCCGGGAACTGAACCCGGGGCCTCCCATGTGGTACCCCGGCGCGCTCTTTATCCACTGAGCTATCTAGCCGGGCCCCCAGTGTCTTCTTAATGTCTTTTTAAAAATTATTATTAGGAGGTACTAGAGATTGAACCCAGGACTTCATACATGGGAAGCAGGCACTCAACCACTGAGCTACATCACTCCCCAATGAGAGTCAGTTTTTCCATATGTTTATTTTTATTTTTAGTAGGTACCAGGGATCAAACCCAGGACCTCATACATGGGAAGCAGGTGCTCAACCACTTGAGCTATATCCACTTCCCTCTTAATGTCTTTTATTTCTTTAGCCAAGTGGTCCTTCAACTACATGATTTGACTCAAGAGATCTGTATGAACCTCATTAATTAGTTGTTTCAAGTCCTGTGTCTCATCTGGAGCTTTGATTTACTCCTTTGGCTGAGTCAAGTCTTCCTTTTTCTTAGTATGGCTTGTAATTTTTGCTGATATCTAGGCATCTGATTAGGATGCTGAGTTTACTCTGATGTTCAGTTTTTCTCTCTTGCCTATGAATTTACTGTTAAGTAGCTTGTGCTACCACTGTTCTTTGATTCTTGTTCCAACTTGTTCTAGATGTTTAGGATTGCCCCGGTTTAATGCTCAAACCAGGGTTAAGGACCCAGTAATCGGGTATAGGCCAGTTTCCAAGGGCCTTGGAAAGGGGGGCAGTAAAGGCACCTGAATGCTTCTTTTGTTTATTTATTTCCCCTTATCTCATGCATTTTCTGGCCTGCCAGCAGATGATGCTCTTTGGCAGACCTCTCAGCTTAGACCCAGATGCTAGGGAGAATGGATTCACTGTATCTCTATCATGGCAGGTGATACAAAAGCATTGCCCTCAGGGCAGGGCAAGCTTTGCAAATGGTTTCCCAGAAGTTGTTCTCCTTTCTTGGCTGGCCTCACCCTCCCTCCCTCTGTGTCCTCAGCAACCAGCCCAGGGCAGTAGGGAGGGTGTTTTAGAAGACAAATTATCCTTAGCTCCCTGTTTACGCTCAGGAAACACAATGCCGCAGGCCCACCTGGCCAGTGAGTGTGCAAACTCCTCCAATACAGCAGACCAAATTCCATGGCCAAAATCTGAATTTTCTGTAGGCTGTGTCCCTCCCTCTCCCCTCTCCACTGCAGTCCACAGGCTGCTCTCTGCTCTGAGGATGAGGGGATGGATGCCAGCAGCTGCTGCTTCAGCTTCACTTATGGGATTTTTCCAGCCAGATGAGACTCCTTTCCTCTGCTCTTCTCTCTTCTGGGTGGTGTTTATCCTTCCCTTGGTGTCCTAAACCCCAGAATAGCCCTCCAGGCAGTCTCTGCCTGTCCTCTAGCTATTTTTCTGGGAGAGAAGTGATCCATCTGTCTCTCTAACCCTCCATCTTCCTGGAAATCTCAATCATGCTTTTGATTAGGGAATTTGGATTATTGGGGAACAGGGTCAAAAGGCAGCTATTGTTTCAAACTATCCCAACAAAGGCTGCAGCAGCCATTGTTTCAATTCTCCCTAGACAGGGTTGGACGCAGTGGAGATATAAAGACACATGGTTGCGGGAAACAGTTAGCTGAAGGCTTGCATTCTCTGGGCACTCCAGGAAAGCTCAGCTTTAGGAAGTCATCGTAGAAGCTTTTGGCTCCCTGATACCCTCCCGGGAGCACTTTGGAACCAGTCTGTGCCCTATTTGTGGGTTCCCTGGCCCTGTTTTGGCTGGGAAAGAGTGAATTGGGAAAGTCCCCTCTGATGTGACTCTCCTCCCAGAATTTTCCCTCCAGGCAAAAGCAGCTTGAGACAAGGAAAGGAGTGTAAAAGAACTATAGAGGCAGACAGTCTGGGAGAAAGGCCTCCTGGCTTCAAACATCAGGGTGAGGGAGGTCTGTATTCCGGGAAACAAAGGGACAACCAAGCTCCTGTAAATAGGGGATCTCCAAAACCACTAACAAGCAAAAGCCCAAGACAAGAAATACAGGGAAAACCCTGCACAGTGCATTTGTTTTGGGCAGATGTTCCTGAAAGGAGCTAAAGCTAAAGAAAATCTCAGGCTTATCACAAACCAGTTACAAAACAACAAAACAGACATCTCAAGGAATAAATCCCAGAGTGAACATTTTTAAATATTCAAATGTACAGTGTTCAACAAAATAGTACAATACAAAGAAAGGGTAATGATGGCCCATCAAAAGGATGAGGATAAAAATAAAGAAGATGGCAATGTGTACATAACAAGCAAAGCCTTTAAAAATGATGATAAAAAATGCTCAAGGAGTTGAAGGAAAGCACAGAAAAATAACTAAAGGATATCAGGGAAAAAATGAATAAGCAATATGAGAGTCAGACTCTTCATCTTAGAGACAGAAATTTTAAAAAGGAACTGGTATTAGTCAGTAAAAGGGGTGCTGATGCAAAGTACCAGAAATCTGTTGGCTTTTATGAAGGGTATTTATTTGGGATAAAAGCGTACAGTTACAAAGCTCTAAGGAGTCCAACTCAAGGTTACTTCCTCACCAAAGTCTGTCACCACATATTGAAACAAGATGGTGGGTGATGTCTATGAGGGTTGAGCCTTCCTCTTTCCTCTAAGGCTCCATGATTTCAGCTCCTTCTACCTCAGCTGTAGGCTGGAGGGCTCATTTCTTTCCAGGCTCAGCTGCTCTATTCTCTTCATAAGGTCAGCTGTAAACTATCAGGCTAATGGCTCATCTCTCTTCCCAGAGCCATAGAATCCTCTTCCATGTCTATGGAATGACCTTCCTCTGCATATCTTCTGTCTCCTTAATTAAGCATCCGTTTATATAGCCCACCAAGGAGGCAGGGACTCAACCCCGCATGCCCTAATTATGTGGTTGAATCAAAGCCCTAATCTTAACAAAATCAAGTAAACATGAAACCTTTGAATTTAATACAATCAAAGGGTACCACACCCAGAGGAAGAGACCAGTTTACAAATATAATCAATATCTCTTTCTGGAATTCATAAATAATAACAAACTGCTACAGGAACTAAGGAGGACTACAGGAGCTAAAGACCACACTAGCTGAAACAAAAATGCTCAGGAGGGTTTCAAGAGCAGATTGGAGTTGGCAGAAGAATCAGTGATCTTGAAGACACCTGAAATGAGTCAGGCTAGGAGCACAAACAAAAAAGAAATATTAAAAGTGAAAATAGGATAATACAAATTTGGGACACAATCAAAGCACACCAATATACATATAATGGAAGTCCCAGAAGGAGAAGAGAGAAAAGGGCAGAAAGAAGACAAAGAATGAGAGAACTTCCAAAACTTAAAAAAGATGTGAATATGCATATTCAAGAAAGTCAGAGAACACCAAACAGGATAAACATGAAGAAAAATACACCATGTCATATACTGATTGCCCTATTGAATGCAAAGGACATGGAGAGCTCTGAAAGTTGCAAGAGAAAAGCAATGTGTTACATACAAGGGACTTCCAGTAAGTATGAGTGCCAATATCTCATCAGAAATCATGGCGGTAAGAAGGAGTTGGGTTGAAATAGTTAAAGTGCTGAAAGAAAACAACTGCCATCCAAGAATTTTATATCCGGAGAGACTGTCTTTCAAAAATGAGAGAGAACTACAATGTTAACTTTAATCCATGCTTAGTGGCAATGCTCCAAAATGTATTCACCAATTGCAATGAATGTACCACACTAATGAAGGATGTTGTTAATGTGGGGAAATGTAGGAAGTGTGGGGGGTGGGGCGTATGGGGATCCCCTATATTTTTTATCTAACATTTATGTAACCTAAGAGTCTTTTTAAAAAATAGGTGTAATATGATGGCATTTTCAGGACATCGAAATTGTCCTGAATGATGTTGCAGTGATGGATACAGGCCATTATATATCATGTCATAGCTTACAAAAATGTGTGGGAGAGAGTTTAAACTATAATGTGAACTATAATCCACACTTAGTGGCAATGCTCCAATATGTGTTCATCAATTGTAACAAATGTTCCACACTAAAGAAGGATGTTGTTAAAGTGGGAAAGTGTGGGAGGGGTAAGGAGTGGGGCATATGGGAATCCCTTACACTTTTTATGTAACATTTATGTAATCTAAATATCTTTTTAAAAATTAAAAAAAATTAATAAAAATAAAAATAAACGAGGGAGAGATTAAGACTTCTCAGATGAACAAAAGCTGAGAGAATTCATCACCACTAGATCTGCCCAATAAGCAATGCTAAAGGGGGTTCTTCAGACTGAAAGGAAAAGACACTAGACAGTGGTTCAAAGCAGCATAAAGAGATAAAGACCTACAGCAAAGGTAACCGGTTGGGTAATTATAAATGCTAGTATTATTGTAGTGTATCATTTTGGTATGTAACTCATTTCTTACTTCCTACAAGTGCTAAAATGCAAGTGCATAAAAAGTAATGATAAATCTAT
>PVKH010001242.1:0-31425 GCA_004027955.1 Chaetophractus vellerosus | reverse complement strand
TACCCCAAATAAATACCCTTTATAAAGACCAGCCAATTTTTGGTATATTTCAAAAGGCACCCCTGTGGCTGACTAATACAGGAGCCTCAATAGCCAAAACCATCTTGAAAAAGGAGAACAAATTTGGAGGAACCACACTTTCTGATTTTAAAACTTATTAGAAAGCCACAGTAATCAAAATAGTGTGGAACTAGCACAGGGACCCACATATAGAACAATGGATTCAAACTGAGAGTTCAGAAATAAACCCTCACATCTATGACCAATGGATTTTGGACAAGGGTGCCAAGTCTACTCAATGGGGGAAGAATAGTCTCTTTATCAAATGGTGCTGGAAAAACTGGGTATTATAGGCAAAAGAATGAAGGTGAACCCCTAATTCAAACAACATACAAAAGTTAACTCAGGATGGATCAAAAACTTAAATATAAGAACTAAAAGTATAAAACTCTTAGAAGAAATTATATGTTGTATGTATGCTACCAGAATATAAATTTTAAAAATCGTATGGAACTGTACAACACAAAGAGTGAACCCTAAAATAGACTATGGGCTATAATTAACAATGTAATGATAATGGTATTGGTTATCAATTGTAACAAAGGTGCCACACTAATGGAAAATGTTAATAATAAGGAAAATTGTGTGTGGTGGGGAATAAAAGAACTCTGTTCTTTCTGCATGATTTTGTTGTAAACCTCAAATGTTTTGATAAAAAATTTAAATGTGTGTCAAGAAAGAAAGAAAAAGCAAGGATAAGCTATGTGTGCCATATCATGGCACGTCCTACCGACACCACTTCCGACATGTAGACTATGTCTGCAATCACGTGCCTCCACTTGTCACTTGGTTGGGGTAGGGAGGGATATGCTAAAAGGGTGGGAGAGGGACTTGGTGTTGTGAACTCCCTCCTAAATTGCTGCTGAGCTACTGCAACCTATTTTCTTTGTGATCAACTTTTTATTCTCACCAAATGAATCCATTGTGATTGTAACATTTTATTTAAAAGTGATTGTCTCCATATCACTTCTACAGAAGAAACCAAAAAATTCACATTTTCCATGCTGATTTCTCTAGAGACTTCATCTAAAGACTTTTCTATGTTAAACAACATATAAGAAAATGCACTTATTTTGAGTATGCAGCACAGTGAGTTTTGAGGAAAGCGTAGACCCGCATACCACTGCCACATCACTAACGTTTTCAACACTTTTCACCACACAAAAGTGTTCCTTTATGCTCCTCCTAGTCAATACCCCCACTCAGGGAACCAGGCAACTACTGATCTTTCTGTCACTACAGATTAGATTTGCTTTTCTAGAGTTTCATATAAATGTAGTCATACACCATGCCAAATTTTTTGTTCAGCATGGATTTGAGATTCATCCATGTTGCTGAGATACCAGTAATTTGTTCCTTTTTAGAGCTGAGTAGTATTCTATCTCATGGATGCACAATAATATTTTCAATTAAGTCACCTGCTGATGGACATGGGTTGTTTCTAGTTTTTGGCTATTATGAACAAAGCTGCTACTAATATTTATGAGCAAGTATGTGGGTGACCATGCACTTTTTTTTTAAACAACATAGTTTTATTTGTGTCAATAATTAAGATTTTTACATGTGTGTTTTCAGTCTTTTATTTTTTTTGTAGCTAAATAAGACGCTTTATTTATTTTTTTAAAGATATTTAGATTACATAAAAAATATAGGGGATTCCCGTATGCCCCGTTCCCCACACTGCCCACATTTACCCACATTAACAACATCTTTCTTTAGTGTGGTACATTCATTGCAACAGATGAACACATTTTTGAGCATTGCCACTAAGCACGGATTAAAGTTTACATTGTAGCTTACACTCTCTCCCACACAATTCTGTAGGTTATGGCAAGATATACAATGACCTGTATCTGTTGTTGCAATGTCATTCAGGACAATTCCCAAGTCCTGAAAATGCCCCTGTATTACACCTGTTTTCCCTCTCCCTGCCCTCAGAACCTCCAGTGGCCACTGCCTCCACATCAATGATATAAGTTCTTCCATTGCTAGAATCACAATAAGGCTATAGTCGAATTCCAGTAAGTCCACTCTAGTCCATAGTTCACTCCCCAATCCCGAGGATTCTGGGATGGTGATGCCCACTCCACCTCTAATTGAGAGGGGGCTTCAGTCCCATATGGCTGATGGATGGGACTCTCTTGCTTGCTGTTGTAGACTCTCTTGGTTCCTTGGTATGGTTGTCGTCCATCATCACCTCCATGTTTGTTGTCCTGGGTGAGTCCAATGAACTGAAGAGTAGGTGTTGCAACTCCATTGAGGCTGAGGGCCCAGCTCCCACATGGACAGCCCAAAGATTCAAGTCTCTTGGATGTACATCTACCAACTCCAGCACAAACAAAGCCGGTGACATCTTGCTGGAACTGTCCACCATGCACTTTTATTTCACTTGGTATTTACCTAGGAATGAATTGCTAGATACTATTATAGCTTTATAAGAAAGTACCACACTGTACTCCATAATTTGGTTATATCATTTTGCACTCAAACCAAGCAATGCATGAGCGTTCAATTGTTCCACATCCATGTCAGCAATTGATAGTCCTTTATATTAATACTTGTTTTTAATTTTAGTCATTGTAATGGATAAGTAATGAAATCTTGATGTGGTTTTAATTAGAATTTTGGTAATTAGTAGTAATGTTGAATACTTTTCTTGTGTTCATTGGCCATTCATACGTCTTCTTTTTTGAGGTGTATATTCATATATTTTCCCCCATTTTTTATTAGCTTATATTTGTTATTGAGTTGTAAAGTTCTTAATATATTCTGGGTACAATTCACTTGTCAGGTGCTGTACTTACTGCCAGTCTGTGCTTGCCTTTTCATTTGCAATTTGTCCATTTTATTTTTTTAATTTTATTATTATTTTTTGTTACATATCCCCCCCCCCTTTCTGCTTGCTCTTGCTGTGTTCATTTTTGTGTTCTTCTGTGTCTGCTCTGTCTCCCCTCGGCTACGCGCCGAGTCAGCTCACTGCGCAGGCGGGAAGGCGGCTCTGTTCCGTTCGCGGGTGCCTTTTTTTGCTTCCCTTCACGGGCAGCTTTTTGCTTCCATTTGCGGTCGGCTTGCCCTGCCCGTGGCGGCTTTTTGCCCGGCCCATGGTGGCTTTGCCCCGCCCAGGGCGGCTTGCCTTTCTCAAGGCGGTCTGCCTGCCTGGAGAGGTCCCCGGGAACTGAACTGGGGGCCTCCCATGTGGTGAACCGGCGCCCTATCCCCTGGGCTACGGCCGGCCCCCTGTCCATTTTATTTTGATTCATGGTTTTTGTCACCTAAGAAACATTTGTCTTTCCCAAAGTCACAAAGATTTTCTTCTATATTTTCTTCTAGTGTTAGCATTTATGTTTAGGATAAACATTTTGAATTAGTATTTGCATATTGTATGAGGATATATCCAGGGTTTAATTTTTCCCCTATATATATCCAGTTGTCAAAGTATTATTTATTGAAAAAGCTATCCTTTTTCCCCTTTTAAATTACCTAGGCACCATGGCCTACAATCTATTGACCACGTAGGTGTGGGTTTATTTCTGGACTCTCTATTCTGTTCCCTGAATCTATGTACCTACCCATATGCTATGTGGCAGTTTGAGATTATTTATGAATCCCCCAAAGAGAAAGATTGGTTGTAAACCAATCTATTCTGGGTGTGATGCCCCTTGATTATATTGGATTCAGCTGAGGGGCTTTGATTAAATTACCTATTAAAATTAGGGCTTTGATGTAACCAAGTCAGTAAGGTGCGACTCAGGTTCAGCCCCCACCCCCTTGATGGGTCTATATAAATGGACACTCACTCAAGAAAGCACATGTAAGAAGAGAGAACTTTGATCCTGTGGCCCCAGAGAGAGATGAGCCATTTGCCTGATAGTTTGCAGCTGAAGAGAACAGAGCAGCTGAGCAGCTGAGAAGGCCTGGAAAGAAATGAGCCCTATGCCAGAGAGTGATATAGGAAGGCCTGAGAGAGAAGCCCTGTGCCATCCTACAACTGAGATCAGGAAGAAGCTGGGCCCATAGAGCCCAGGAAGGAGATACCAGTCAGAGATCAGCGACCATCTTGCTTCAACATGTGGCAACTGACTTTGTTGAGAGAGCAACCTTGAGATGGACTCCATAGGGCCTTGTAAGTGTAAGCTTTTACCCCAAATAAATATCCTTCATAAAAGTCATCAGATTTCTGGTACTTTGCATCAGCACCACTTTGGCAGACTAATACATGCCAATATATAATAAGTTTTATTATGAGCTCTTTAATAAGTCTTCAAGTCAGGAAATATTATTGCTCATTTTTTCCAAAATTATTTTGGTTCTTCAGTTTCATTGGACTTCCATAAAATTTTAGGAAGTGCTTCTAATTTCTACAAAAAAACTTCCTGGGATTTTGTTTGGGATAGTATGATATCTATTGATTAATTTGGGAAGAACTGACATCTTAACACAATTAACTTTTCTGGTCTTTGAACATGGTATATCCATTTATTTACATCTTCTTTAATTTCCCTCAGCAATGTTTTATAAATGCTTGTATACAGATCTTACATATATTTTGTTAAATTTATCCCTAAATATTTCAAACTTTTTTGGTGCGATTGTAAATAGCATTCTAAAAATTGAATTTCTATTTGGCCATTGCTAGTTTGTAGAAATATTTTTTATTCATTCTGATTTTGGAATATTAACCTAGTCTCCTGCAACCTTGTTATATAGGCTTAAGAGTTGTATTTTTTCCCCTTAAATTCCTAAGGATGTCTTTGTACAATCATACCAGCTGTGAATTGTGATAGTTTTACTTATTTCTTTCTAGTATCTATGACTTTTATTCCTTACTTTGCCTAATTGCAATAACTAGAACTTGTAGAACAATGTTGAGTAGGAGCAGTGAGAATGGATATCTTTGCCTTACTCCCAGTCATAGAGGAAAAGCATTCATTCTTTTGCCATCAAGCATGTTATGATCTGTAGGTTTTTCATAGATGCCCTTTGTCAGAAATAGAAAGTTTCCTTCTAGTTTGTTGAGAGTTTCTGTCATGAAGTGGTGTTAAATTTTGTCAAATATATTTTCCCTCTTTTGAGATGCAGGTCATGCATATACATTTCTTTATTCTGTCAATATGGTGAATTACCTTCATAGACACTCTAATGTTAAACCAAGCTTGCATTCCTGGGAACAAGTTAATGGTGTATTATCATCTTTATAGCCTGCTGTTGAGGATGTTTACATCTATATTCATGGGGACTATTGTCTTGTAGTTTATTTTCTTGTGAATTATTTCTCTGGTTTTGGTATCAGAATAATATTGGTCTAATAAAATAAGTTTGAGAGTCCTCCTTTTTTCTCTATTTTTTTGGAATAATTTGTGTGGAATTGGTATTTCTTCCTTAAGTTTTTATAATTTCATTAGTGAAGCCATATGCACCTAGAGTTTTCTTTGGAAATGCTATTAATTATGAATTCAATTTTTAAAAACTTGATACAGAGTTATTTGGCTTTTCTATTCCATCCTGATTTAGTTTTGATCACTTGTGTCTATCAAGACATTTATATAATTTAAGTCATCAAATTTATTGGCATAAAGTTATTCATAATGTTCCTTAGTTATCCTTTTAATGTCTGTAGTGATGTCCCCTCTGTCAGTCCTTATATTGCTAATTTATATTTCCTCCATTTATTTCCTGATCATTTCTGCTAGCAGTTTATCAATTTTACCAAACTTTTAAAAGAACCAGCTTTTGGTTTCCTTGATTTTTCTTTATTGTCTAATGATTTTCTATTTCATTGATTTCTATTCTTTATTATTTTTTTCTACTGATTTTTGGGCTTAATTTACTTTTCTTTTTGTAGTTTCATAAGGTAGAAATTAAATAATTGATATTAGAACAATTTTCACATCCTAAAATAAGAATTTGAAATCACAAATTTCTCTCTAAGCACTGTTTTTTCAGCACAACACATATTTGGGTATGTTGTGTTTCGTTTTTATTCTTTTCAACATGTTTTCTAATTTCCCAAAGATTTCTTCTTTGACCATGGGTTACTTAAAAGTGTGCTGTTTAATTTCCAAATATTTGGGGGGTACTTTTCAGATATATTTCTGTTATTTAGTTCTAATTTAATTCCATTGTCATCAGTGAACATACCCTGAACTACTTCAACCCTTTTAAATTTATTGAGTCTATCTTTGTTAATGTTCCACATCTACTTGAAAAGAATGTATATTCTCCTGTTATTAAAAGTTAATTATAGTTAATATAGAGTTATATCAATATTTGATTTTTAGTGTTATAATATTGCAACAGTAGTCATTGAGGTACACATTATTAGCATTGTTGATGGGAGTTTTGCAGATCTTACATGAGATGCCTTTTTATCTTAATTTAAGATGCACCCCTAATTCAACAATTCATGCAAATTTAGGCTGGAAATGCTTAAAGAAGCAGGTGTGGTAGAATTTTTGAAGAGCAGTATAGTCACACTTGATAAGTACACATCTACCACATCTACTAAAAAGGCTTAATTTTTAATTAAAATTTTATGTTGAATGGAAACGGTTTTTCTTATCAACCACGGATAAGCCAGGCCATATGCTTGAAAATAGTGAGAGTGGCTTACTTAGGTATTAATAAAGAAATCATATCAAGTGGCATTTTCAGGAATATAAACCACAGAAAATATATTTTCAAAAAATCCAGAACTGGGGCAAGGGAGATTGAGCGAAAATGGATGTGAGGGAATTTTCTGAAGTTATGGTAAGCACATAGGTTCATTATAATTGTGTAAGTTACATAGGTTAACCTATAATTTTGTTAAAATTATATATATAGATTTCTTTAAAGTATAAGTGACTGTATAAAGCAAAATTAAATAACAATATATTGTGAGATTTATAGCATGTCTAACTTTATTTCAGAAAATAACTATAAACTAATAATAATATTAAGAAGTATATATGAGGGGCCGGCTGTATGGCCCAGTGGATAGGGCACCAGTACACCACATGGGAGGCCCTGGGTTCGGTTACCGGGGACCTCTCCAAGCGGGCAGACTGCCTGAGAAGGCAAAAGCCGCCGTGGGTGGGGCAGAGCCGCCGTGGGCAGGGCAAAAAGCCGCCACGGGCAGGGCAAAGCTGCCACGGGCAGGGTGAGCCCCCTGCGAACGGAGCAAAACCGCCTGCGAATGGAGCAAAAAGCCACCTGGGAATGGAAGCAGACCCGCCCACAAGTGGGGCAAGCCGCCTGTGCAGTGAGCTGACTCGGCGCGTCGCCGCAGTGGGGGGAGACAAAGCAGACATAGAAGAACACAAAAAAATGAACACACAGCAAGAGCAAGCAGAAAGGGGAGGGATATGTAACAAAAAAAAAGTATATATGAAACAATAATGATAGGATGTTGCTAATTGTTCAACCTGGCTAATGGGTACTTGGGATTTCTTATAGTATTCTGTTTTCTTTGTATATGTTTGAAATTTCCTTTAATAAAAGTTTAAGCAAACTTAGAACCAGCAGGAAAATACATCTCCACATATTGCATATTTGAAATCTAAACATCAAATTGTTGTAGTAGGTCAGTCTTATATTGTGCTCTGTGCATAACCAATTTTGAATCAAAAAATAAAATGGTGATGCAATTTTTAGTATTTAATCAATAATCAGTCACAGACATAAACCATTCCTTCTTCCTCATTACTGTGTGTGTGTATATTTGTAAATGATGTTACCATGGATACAGATAATGAAGTTGTACATAATGTATAAAATTCTGTGTCAATAAGATAAAAATAAGAATTAATTTAATTAATAGTAGAAAATTAACCAAAGAAACATTTGAATTCATTAATTTAAAAGCTGTCACATCCAGGCACAATATTCTGCAGTAACTATGACTAGGTTTTAAATTTCTGCTTAGGATTAAAATTCTGAAGCCTCCTGGAGCACATTACAATGACACTATATTGGGAAATGATATGGCCTCATCAAATAAATGTGCATAATGTTGAATTCATGACTGTGAAAGATGCCATTAAACTATAAAAAGGATAGTAAAGCAGAATTCTAGACGATATGTGCATGTCCACGTACAGTCACATTAAGAATCTATTTTAAAAAAAGAGTTATTATCCTTGAACAAGAGAAATCAGATTTAATTAAGACATTTCAGAATGATGCAAATATAATGCGAATTGGTCAGTTATTCCTTTTCATGTACTTTCTTTATTGAAGAAAATGACTAGACTTGGTGGAATGAGGGGCCTAGAAATGAACGGGGAATAAAACAAGAAAATATATCTTTTAACATAAGGGATGTGACCAATGAGGACTCTACTGCAGAAAGTCTCTGAGTCAGGCAGCCTGTCTATATTGAAAAAGAAAACAATATTTTTATCATCTTATAATAATCAGTCCCTATTGGATTCTCATTGGATTTAGAGTCTCTTCTAGCTAAAAAAACTCAAGGCTTAAAGGGGTTGATGCAGAGATATAAAATATTGCCTTTTTCTTTACATCAGTGTTTGTATGAGTACCATTGGATCTTATCTATAACTCAAATAAAATAGTTATTTGTAAAAAAATAAACAACGAATAGTATCATTTACTGAGAAATGACTATGTGCCTAGTGCTTTACAGTTATTAATCTTCACTATAACCCTACTTTACCAAGAATGCAATTCATGCCCATAGTGTGAAGAAACAATTTAAGTTCATTATGCTCAGGATATTGGTAAATAATTTTGATAGAGATAACTGCTTTGCTATAATTGTTAGTTTCTTATCATCTGCAATTAAACTAGAAATGAGGAACTAACCTCATTTAAGTGGATGATATACAGAACTGGGAGCCAAAAGACTTGCTCTCATCTAGATCTGGGGCATGTCCACCATGCAACCTGGATCAAGTTTCTTCACCACTTTGCCCTCCGTAGCTTGCAAGGTATTCCATTTTACCATGTTTGGGCCACTATTTAAACTTCCCATAGGAAATTTTCCTGCCTAAACTATTCTATCTAGATAATACTTAAATTAATCCTTCCACATGGAAAACAATTTGAGAAAATGCCAAACTTAGCAGTGCATTTTCCAATTGTCTTGTTATCGTGTTATATCATAACCTATGGAGGACAATTCCATTCAGCCTGTTGGCAAACCTTCACTAGCAGTTTCTGTGGTGAGAAGCAGCTGGATGGAGAAAACAGACCCTTCCCAGATCATAGGGCAGGTGCATCCTGGCAGGGCAGTCTGAGGTGTCACGGGGCAGTATCCAAAGGCACTTTGTCTCTGCCAGGCAGTGGGCAACTCCACCAAAGCACTGGAGGTTTTAAATATTTGGTTTGCCCCAGGTAGTCATTTGTCTAGTTTATAGATTGCACAAATATTTTGAAGATGAGTCATAATTGAATGCTTCATCAAAAATAATTGGTTGCCTTAAATCAAGAATTTAGAAAATATAGATTTAATTGGAACATTTTTTGATAAAAAGGTCAGTGAGAGTTTTTAGGTATGAACATGACAGTATTAGTCCATATATTTGATACATTTTGTTATTGAAGCAGTGAATCTATAATTTTTGTACCAATATCTAGAAAAATAGATTTTCATTTGAAAATTCACTGACAAAGCCTCTGATGACCACGTCATAGAATGCAGGGAAAACAACTTCCCATTTTAAAGCAAAATGGTCATGTTTAATATTTGGTTCAAGGGGGTGAAGATAAGCTTGGAAGTCCCTTATCTCTGTTGTCAATTTGAATAACGTCCTAAACACCTCTTTATTGGATCTTTGGTAAATAAAAGCTTGATATTTTGTAAATGGATTATCAAGATCAAATTGTGTGTGTAATTACACTTAAGTGTTCTTTTTAAAATAAATCCATTTATATTTTGGTTTTGTTCTCAGTAATATTTTATAAAAATGATGGAAGAGTAAATGCATTCTCTATCTTTCAAAAGCCTCACATATTTCTAAATGAAGTAGAGATTTAAAATATTTTTCAGTCCTGGAAGGAAGTGATTTTCAAGTGTGAAGGAAAAAGTAAAGTCTCTTCATGAAATTAGGGCACAAGGCTGTAGGCTTTTTGTGCTTATTTTTCCAAGCATATGTCAACATTTTGATTATTTTTCTTACTCTGAGTTAGCTAAAGAACTCTTAGGAATGATGCTGTTCACTATGTCACTCTCTGTACAAATCAAAGAGGAATTTGTGACACTCTGAGGGCTGGATATTATCTACCTTCATTTCAGCATAAACATACTATAATTTTTAAAATCATGCTCCTAAATGCACTTTCCCCAACAAGTCAAGTAGTTTAATAACTCAGTTTACAGATTCTCTTTTCATTTTCCTTGGTTTGTTTCATTTCTGTGCACTTTTCTCCTCTCCAATATCTCTTCAAACAGGTGAAATATTGCTTCCCATTCCTGTGAATATTAGTGAGCACATGTTGCAGTCAGTCACTCCACTCTTTTAGCAGGCATTTTACTAAAAGGGAAGGAATTAAGCAAAACTTGCACCCAACTAACACTAAAAAGTGAGCACTCAGATTTGCTGTCAGCCATACAATTTGTCCTGCTATTAGGGATTTTCAATGGTACTCAGAACTTCAGGTACAGAACATTCTTTCATTTTGTATATCTAGGGCAATTTCTGCATTTCATCTGGTTTGACTAAGACTTTAGTGCAGCTGTTCTTAAGTGGTGGTCTGAGGACCACAGGGGATCACTTTTGTGGGGTCCAGGGTTATTGCCTGTGTTATCCAAAAGGGTGCTGATGCAAAATACCAGAAATCTGTTGTTTTTTATAAAGGGTATTTATTTGGGGGTAGAAGCCCAGTTTACCAGGCCATAAAGCCTAAGTTACTTCCCTCACCAAAGTCAGTTGCCATATGTTGGAGCAAGATGGCTGTCAGATATCTACAAGGGTTCAGGCTTCCTGGGTTCCTCTCTTCCCAGGGCTCATTTCTCTCCAGACTCAGCTCCTCTGCTCTCTCCACAAGGCCAGCTGTAGACCAGCAGGCAAACAGCTCATCTCTTCCTGGAAACTCTGCTGTGGCCAACTGAGCCTTCTCTCCTCCCTCATATATCTGCTTCTCAATGTGTTTACTTCCCAGGCTCCAGGATCAAAACTCCAAACTCCCTTTTCTGTGGTGCAGTTTCTCTGTGAGTGCCTGCCCACCAAGGGGCCAGGGACTCAAAGTCCTACCGACGTGGCCCAATCAAAGCCTCAATCATTATTTAATTAAAAAAAAGTGAAACCTCTGAATCCAATATAATCTAATATGTCCAGAGGAACAAACCAGTTTACAAACATAATCCAATATCTATTTCTGGAATTCATAATCAATATCAAACTGCTACATTCCCTTTCCCAACTATGTATCTGGATGAAGCTGGGCTTTCTTCAGATACTTCAACCAAAAACAATGCAACATCACAAGAAGATGAATGTAAGAGCAGATATGAAATCCTGGCTGTCCTGTTACGCCTGATATTAAATAGAGTTTACAAAAGTGAAAGAAAATGCTATTCTTCTCACTGTTTTCAAAGCTTGTCATTTTTCATAAAATGTGTTATATACATTAACATGTAATATTATGTATTTTATGCATGATATGTGTACTATTGCTAGTTTACAATGCCTTTATAAATAAATAATTTACTTTTTAAATGTCTCAGTTTTAATTTCTAATATGTTAAATATTGATGGATATGACTGAAACTCTTTTAGGGTCCTCGATTTTTAGGAGAATAAAAGGGGTTCTGAGTCCCAAAACATGTGAGAACCAATGATTTAAAGTGTGCCTTCTACCAAAGCAGTAGAAAAAAGATTTTTCTCCCTAAAACAAGAATCTGAATAAGTATAATTTTCATTTTTGTTTTTTGTTTTGGTCTCAAGCATATATTTTAAGGTATTCTTCTGCATGGCACAAAGTAGTAAGAAGGTCTGAAAATATAATTGCTAAGATCATCAAATTAAAATATTTAGTACCCAAGGTGTATATATTTTTTTCACAAGCATGAATTTTATTGTAGTATTGTCTATAATAGCAAGAAACAAAGCAGACAAAAATATAAAATATATATCAATAGTTTACTTTATAATATCAATAGTAAACTTTTTTAACAAATTAATTTTATTGTTATATATTAATAAAGCATAAATCCATTCAAAGAGTACAATCATTGGTATTTCGTGTAATTACATATTTGTGCATTCATCACCTTGATCATTCCCAGAGCACTTTCATCATCCCAATAATAATAATAATAAACAAAAACAAATAAACAAAACTCATTAACTCTTAATTTCTCTATGCCTCACCTGCTATACATAACTGCTATTCTTTTTCCTTCTTTCTAGTATATTTGTATTTATATATTTTTTAAAACAGTCTTATATATGCAATATCACCAATATTCGTGTTTTACAGGAGGTTTCACTGTTATTCAGTCCCATGTTACATTTTTTAGCTTTCCTTCTAGTAATGTACATGATCTTAGACTTTCTCTTTCAACCACTGTCATACCCATACAATAGGACTGTCAGTTACAAACACTGTGATATGCTTTAACTATTTCTATTCATTTCCAAAGATTTACAAGCAACTTTTAAACCAATTCTACACAGATTAACCCTCAGCTTTACATTTTCTACCCTCTTTCTATTTTCTGGTGACCTATATTCTAATTATTAATTTCATGAGTTTAGACAATATATTTAAGTCATAATAGTGCACTCATACAGTATTTGTCCTTTTGTGACTGACTTTCTTCACTCAACACAAAGTTCTCCAGGTTTACCCATGTCATATGCTTCACAACTTCTTACTGTTGCATAATATTCCATTGTGTGTATACACCACAATTTGTTTATTCATTCATTGGTTGATGGACACCTGGTTGTTTCCAGCTTTTGGCAATGGTGAATAACACTGCTATGAACATTGGAGTGCAGATGTCTGTTCATGTCACTGTTCTCAGTTCTTCTGGGCATATACCTAGCAGTGGTATTGCCAGGTCACATGACAAGTCTATATTTAAATTCCTTAGAAACTGCCAAACAGTCCTCCACAGTGGCTGTACCATTCTACATTCCCACCAACAGTGATAAGAGTTCCTATCTCTCCACATCCTCTCCATCATTTAAAGTTTTCTGACTTTTTAATAGAAGCCAGTCTAATAGGTCTGAAATGATCTCATTGTAGTTTTGATTTGCATTTCCCTAATTACTAGTGATGTTGAACATTTTTTCATGTTTCTTCACCATTTGTATTTCTTCTTTGGACAATTGTCTTTTTGAGTATTTTGCCCATTTTTTAATCAGGTAATTTGTCTTTTTTTTTTGTTGAGTTGTGCGATCACCTTGTATATCATGGATATTAAACCCTTATTGGATATGTGATTGCCAGATATTTTCTCCCATTGAGTTGGCTGCCTTTCACCCTTTTGACAAAGTCCTCTGAGGTGCAAAAATGTTGAATTTTGAGGAGGTTTCATTTATCTATTTTTCTCTTGTTGCTTGTATTTTGGGTGTATAGTTTAAGAAACTACTGCCTACCATAAGATCTTGAAGGTGTTTTCCTATATTTTCTTCTAGGAGTTTTATGGTTGTTACTTTTATATTTAGGCCCTTGATCCATTTTGAGTCAATATTTGTATAAGGTGTTAGATAGGGGTCCTCTTTCTTTCTTTTGGAAATGAATATCCTTCCCAGCACCATTTGTTGAATAGACTCTTCTGGCCCAGCTGGGTGGGCTTGACAGCCTTTATTTCTGAGTTCTTGATTTGGTTCCATTGGTCAATGGGTATGTTTTTATGCCAGTACCATGCTGTTTTTACCATTGAAGCTAAGTAATTTGCATTAAAGTCAGGAAGTGAGAGTCCTCCAACTTTGATCTTCTTTTTAAAGATCTTTTTGGCTATTTGGGCCCCTTACTCTTCCAAATAAATTTGATTATTGGTTTTTCCATTTCTCCAAAAAAAGGCTGTTGGGATTTTTATCGGGATTGTGTTGAATCTGTAAATCAGTATGGGGAGAATTAACATCTTAATGATACTTAGTCTTCCAATCTATGAACACGTAATATCTTTCCATTTATTTAAGTCTTCTTCAGTTTCTTTTACTAATGCTTTGTAGTTTTCTGAATACAGGTCCTTTATGTCCTCAGTTAAGTTTATTCCTAAACATTTGATTGTTTTAGTTGATATTATAACTGGATTTTTTTCCCTTATTTTATCCTCAGATTGCACATCATAGTGTATAGAAACACTACTGATTTTTTGCATATTAATCTTGTATCCTGCCACTTTGCTGAACTTGTCTATTAGTTCTAGTAGCTTTGTTGTGGATTTTTCAGGAGATTCTAGATACAGGATCATATCATCAGCAAATAGCAAAAGTTTTACTTCTTCCTTTCCTATTTTGGAATTTTTAATTTCTTTTTCTAGCCTAATTGCTCTAGCTAGAACCTCTAGCACAATATTGAATAACAATGGTGACAGTGGGCATCCTTGTCTTGTTCCTGATCTCATCAGGCAAGCTTTCAGTCTTTCACTATTGTGTACAATGCTAGCTGTAGGTTTTTCATATATGCACTTTACTTTATTGAGAAAGCTTCCTTCTATTCCTATCTTTTGCAGTGTTTTTATGAAAAAAGTGTGCTGTATTTTGTCAAATGTCTTTTCTTCATCAATCGAGAGGTTCACGTGATTTTTCTTCTTCAATTTATCAATGTGGTTTATTACACTAACTGATTTTTTTGTGTTAAACCACCCTTACTTACCTGGGATAAAACCCACTTGATTGTGGTGTATGATTCTTTTAATGTGCTCTTGGATTTGGTTTGCAAGTATTTTGTTGAGGATATTTGGTATTAGATCATGTTGGAATGATTGGTAAAATTCACCTGTGAAGCCATCTGGTCTTGGGCTTTTCATCTTTGGGAGGTTTCTGATGACAGTTTCAATCTCTTCACTTGTGATTGGTTTGTTGAGGTCTTCTATTTTTTCTAGGGTCAGTGTAGATGGTTTGTGTGTTTCTAGGAATCTGTCCATCTCCTCTACATTGTTTAGTTTTTTGGCATACAGTTGTTCATGGTTTTCACTTATGATATCTTTTATTTCTGTGGGGTCAGTGGTAATTTCCCCCCTCTCATTTCTGATTTTATGTATTTATGTCTTCTCTCTTTTTTTCTTTGTCAGTCTAGCTAAGGGTTTGTCAATTTTGTTGATGTTCTCAAAGAACCAACTTTTGGTTTTGTTGATTCCCTATGTTGATTTTTTGTTCTCAATTGCATTTATTTCTGTTCTGATCTTTACTATTTCTTTCTTTAGGCTTGGTTTGGATTAGTTTCCTGTACTTTTTCTAGTTCTTCCAGGTGTCCAGTTATATCTTCAATTTTAGCTCTTTCTCTTTTTTAATGTAAGCATTGAAGGGTATAAATTTCCCTTTCAGCACTGCCTTTGCAGTGACCCATATGTTTTGATATGTTGTGTTCTCATTTTCATTCATCTCAAGGTATTTTCTGAATTCTTTTGCATTTCTTCTTTGACCCACTGATAAATAAATTTCTCTTTTTCTTTATCCTCTGTCCAGATGTTCTATCCAATACTGAGAGTGGTGTACTGAAGTCTCCAACTATTACTGTAGAGACATCTATTTCTCCCTTTGGTTTTGCCAATGTGTCCTTCATGTATCTTGGGGCACTCAGGTTAGGTGTATAAATATTTAGTATAGTTATTTCTTCTTGGTGATTTGCCCATTTTATTACTATATAATGACCTTCTTCAGCCTTATAACAGTTTTCTATTTGAAATCTATTTTGTCCGATATTAGTATCTCTACTCCATCTCTTTTTTGGTTACAATTTGCATGAAAAACCTTTTCCCAACCTTTTATTTTTAACCTGGCTGTTTCCCTACGTGTGAGCTGGGTCTCTTGTAGACAACATATAGATGACTCAAATTTTTTATCCTTTCTATCAGTCTATGTCTTTTGATTGGGAGATTCAATCCATTGACATTCAATTTTATTAATGTAAAGGCATTACTTACTTCACCCATTTTGTCCTTTGGCTCTCTGTTGTCATATCGTTCTATTGTCTGAATTCTTAACCTTTAGTTTACCCTTCCTAATAATCTTCATCTCTAAACTCTTCTCCAAATCTCTCACTCTTGTTTTTTCCATTCAGGCTGTAGCACTCCTTTTAGTATCTTTTTAAATTCTGGTCTTTTGGTAACATATTCTATCAGTTTTTGTTTGTCTGTGAAGACTTTGAATTAACCCTCATTTTTAAAGGACAGTTTTGCCCCACACAGAATTCTTGGCTGGCAGTTTTTCTCTTTCAGTACTTTAAATACATCATACCACTTTCTTCTCACTTCCATGGCTTCTGATGAGAGATTGGCACTTAATCTTATTGAGTTTCCCTTGTATGTGATGCTTTGCATTTCTCTTGCTCCTTTCAGAATCCTCTCTTTATCTCTGATAATTGTCATTCTGAGTAGTAGGTGTCTCAGGGTAGGTCTGTTCAGATTTATTCTGTTTGGGGTGTGTTGTCTTTCTTGGATATTGATATTAATATTCTTCATAAGGGTTGGGAAGTTTTTGATCATTATTTCCTCAAATATTTCTGCCGCTTTTCCAGTCTTTTCTCCTGGGACACAAATAATGAGAATGTTTGTGCATTTTGCATTGTCATTCAATTCACTGAGACTTTTCCATTTTTTCCATTCTCTTCTCTTTCTGTTTTCCTCTCTTTTTCCATTCAGATGTGCTGTCTTTTAAATCACTAATTCTGTCTTCAAGCAATTCAAATCTGCTCTTATGTGCCTATAAAGTATTTTTAATCTCATCCATCATGTCTTTCATTCCCATAAGGTCTTTTACTTTTCTTTACAGGCTTTGAAATTGTTCTTTATGCTCACCCAGTGTCTTTTTAATATCCTTTATTTCTTTACTCATATTTTCTTTAAATTTTTTGAAGTGATTTAGGAGAGTTGTGTGATTATCACTAATTAGTTGTCTTAAATCCTGTATTTCTTCAGGATATTTGGTTTGTTCTTTTGGCTGAGCCATCTCTCCTTGTTTCTTAGTTTGGCTTGTAAATTTTGTTGATGTCTAAGCATCTGAATATGTTGGTGAATTTTCTCTGACGGCCAATTTCTCTCTCTTGCCTATTGTTATTGTTGTTGTTTTTCTTCACAGCCCTTCTTTGATATTTGGTTCAACTTATTCTAAATCTTTAAAATTGCCTGGCTTACGTTTTCAAAATCAGGCCAGGGACTGTCTAGTGGGGCACGGATTTCCTCCCAGGGATTGGGTACAGAGAGCATGGAGAACAGTTTTAGCAATTTCCAGACAGGGCAGCAGTGGCATTTATCAGCAGACCTTTCCACAGAGGTGTTTCAGTCTTGGTTTTCCTGTGTTCTTGTGTTGAATCTCCAGATCAGAGATTCAAAGTAGGCTCTGCTGTCCAAATTCAATGAAGAAAAGCACCCTGACCTCCGCTCCCTTTTCCCTTGAGACAGCTGACAGGGAGGAAGACGTCTGTTCCCCTCTCTGTTGGTGGCAGTGAGCCAGCAGTTTTACTCCAGCTTAATATCTTGCGGTTAGGGGAGGGGAGCTCTTCCTGGCCACCATGGGGGCTTGCTAACTCACGTTTGTTTCAGCTTCTTAGTTTCTGTGTCCCTCACCCTCCTGGGAGTTGTGTAGCATTGTCATGGTCTGTTGACCCCCAAAGCATGCCTCTCAGACAGCTTTTGGCTCTTTTTCTGTTGTTTTTGTGATAGCATTGAGCTCTGTATGTTAGTTCGATGCCATCTTTCCACAATTCCCCTATTTTTTATTCTAGTTGTCTGATTTATTATATTGACATTTGCTTTCATTTCCACACAACTTTATTCCTAATTTTTAGTTGCTTCTTGCTATTTCTTCACTGCATTTAGGCATCCACATTTTATTTTGAATCAAGTTATATTCCTTTAATTTCCTGCATACTAGTCTGGATCTGTTCTTTACAAGGATTGCAAATCTTCTGTAGGGAAAATCATGTTCAAATTTGTTGTTCCTAAAATATGAAACATGGTGTTGTGTACTGAAATGATATTAGTGATCTTGAACCAAAAAAAACCCCAAAACATTGTAAACATGTTGACCAAAATTAGAATGTAAATGAACTGAGAAAAATATGTTTTTTTTAAACAAGTGATAACCAGACATTTATGCAAGAATATGATATAGAATGGCTTAATGCCAGTTGGAAGGGCACTTCCTATAAAATCCAGCACAGATGCCACTTAGGGCACCTCTGCCATCGCCTTTGAAATCTCCACTGACTCCACATGGACCTGGCTTCTGAGATCTGTTGTTAAAGGTACTGCCTACTTTTTCCCCTGGTCCTTGGACCAATGGACTTTGAGACTGTGGTATACTCCAACTAAAAGTATTGTGAGCCCTTGGTCTAGCTGTTATGCATTTGTTGCATTGGCAGTTTGAGATTTAGTAAGCAAATAAATTACATTGAACATTCAAACTAGAGCTTTGTGGGATCTGCTTCCCAGTGCTAAATTTACTTTAGATTTCCATCTGCTTTTGGTTTGTTATAACTGCATTTACATGAAGCATGGCAATGCAGAATAGGTGAAAAACAAATGCTTATTAAATGAATTAGCAGCTGTTAATAAGTCTTGTTTGGTAAATTAACGTTAAATGTAATAAACTACTAATTATTTCCTTTGGGGAAGTAGCCTAAGAAGTGGTAAGAGATATGTGAGTATGTTGTTTCTACAATTCTCATCCTCTCTGTACTTATGGAAATTTGTCTTTTTAGAACTGAATTCTTGTTGTTTCTCCCAAATCAGGGGTTATAATTTCAAACTATATATATGGATGCATTTTGCTCGACAGTGTTTCTCCTTTTTCAAGAAAATAGTAAAAAATGCAAAATAGCTCTGTGAAGTACTTATTTCATGAATTTTAATAATCACTATAGAAATTTTAGTAATTTTAAGGTTGTAATTAGATCAAAGAAATTGGATGACTTAGTTAAATTAAGGAGTTTTAATGTTGTCCTTTGTCTAATATGTTGGTAAAATCGGCCATCTCTAGAGCTTCACACAATCACCCTCATTTTAAAGTCAACTCAGGGGAAGAACTTCTGGCTTAAGAATTGCTAATACTTCTCAGAAGTAGCTTTTAAAAAATAACTGTTCATTAAAAATTTAAATGTTTTTGTCTTTAAAATCAATTCAACAAAGGACGTAGCCTACACAAAGTAGGAATGAAATGATAGGAAAGAAAGAATTAGAAATGAAACTTCAACCAGTAGCAGCTGGAAGTCTGGTGTTAGGTGGCTGACATAGAAGGTGTCATGGAATCCATAACTGACTGAAGGTGGAACATTTTGAAAACTGAGTGCCTGCTGACAACAGCTCTTTCTATGAAAAAGTGCCACTTAAAAAATATACTCACCAGAAATTGTGCAGTTTTAAAAAACAAAGGGACTAAGAGAGTAAGAGAAAAAATGGTGTAAGGATGCATAGTTATGTAAATATGAGTTCAAAGCAGTTTCAAAGGCAGAAGTGGAGACTTTTTCTGCCGTTAATAAATTTCCAGGTAAAAGGAAGGGGTAATCTTAGCATAGACTATCATGGAACACAAAAGGTTAAAAAGTAGACCAGCAACTCCTTCTTGGAAACATATTACACCTCTACCCCTCATTTTCCCACCTTCCTGCTTTTCCTCATTACTGAGGTATTAGGAAGAGGGTTTAGAAGCACGGCTGGTCCAAAGTAAAATTTGCATCGAAAAACACTGCTCTGGAGAATGTGTTCCTCAGCCCAATTTCCCCCCCCCCCAAATGAAACAAGTATTTCCTACTTGTTGAGGACTGAATGATTCTTCCACACAAGGCATGTTCAAGCCCCAACCCCGGTCCTGTGGGTGTGAACCCACTTGTAAATAGGACCTTTGAAGATGTTATCAGTCAAGGTGTACCCAAACCGAATGAAGGTGGACCTTAATCCAATATAGCTGAAGTCCTTATAAACCAAGGAAATTGAATACAGAAAAATAAGCTAGAAGGAACAGCAGGAAACTGGAAGAAAATGGAAGATAAAGAAGAAGAGGCCACCATGTGCATTGCCACATGACAGAAAAGTCAAGGTCCAAGAATCTCAGGTAGCCAGCCCACTAATACCAGTCTTTGGGGAGAAAGCATTGGCATGTTGACACCTTGATTTTGGACTTCTCCTAGCCACAAAACTGTTAGCCAAGAAATTCCTGTTGTTTAAGCCAACCAGTTATAAGGTGTTTGTTTTAACATAAAGCTGGACAACTAAAACATGTCTATTCACCACCATTTCATATTTTCTTACCCCCTTTTTACCATCATAGTCTAGAAAAGCTCCTTTATTATGCAGTATCTTGAACTGGCGATGCTGCCCGTTACTTAAAATTTTAAACTCTTGCATTAGCGCAGACATTGTCTTCTCTCTTTGTAATTCCCCAAATCAGATCATACAATGTTCCACATAGAGGGTGTGCTTATAAACATGGCTCATACATTTGCCTAACCATATTTTGTGCATTCTCATTAGCTTTCCAACTTTAAATAAAATTAATTCTTCTGAAATAGATGGGTTCTTTGTCATTGAAAAGATTATGTTGTGGCAAATATGTTATGTTTACATTCTAGTGATGTATGTTTTATATGCCTCCCTGAAAAGCAAATGATTTGCATTATTCATGATTAACCTTTGCAGTTTCATGAAGGTTAAAATGTTGCCCTGGATGCAGGAGGGCAGCTGTTACTGCTCTATGTGACTCATCCCTCGTCAGCAAACACGGCTGTGATAAACAAATCTATCCCTACCTCACCTAACAAAATGAGTGGAATGCATTTCACCTAGCAAAACATTTTTAAAAATAAATTTAGTGTCTGGGGACAGGGCTAAACATCTATGTCAGAACCTAACCTTATTTTCTTCAGCTTTCCCTGGATGCAGTTGTTTCTGCCGGGAGTCATGATTTTCGTTGTGATATAAGTGAATTAGTGTAATGATGACAAAGTTTTTAGAGTTAAACTGGCTAACGATAATACCAAATCCAAATTTGTTCTATGCAGATTCTAAAAACTAATCTTGAGTTTTATGTTGAGTACTGAGAGCCACTTAGGAAATCTTTCTCCATCTACTGCAAGTATACTCACAAGTCCTGCTCTGCACATGTAGGTTAATTCCCCTTCAGCACCGGGCCTGCAGCTCTATAGAAGGTCCTTGGAGAGAGATGATGTCTCTGACTGGGGCGGCTCTGTGTTAGGAGGGCCGGTTCTTTCCCTTCAGGGATGACACAGAGACAAAACAGAATGCATTTTCTGGAGAAATATTCTTGATTAACAGAAAGACTTAAATTACTTCAATATGAAAAGTGGGTAAAAGGGAAATAGAGGGACTAGAACAAATCCCTTTTAGCACACTGTGTTTCAATCTACTGTAGCTATCATTCACTGCTTAACCAAACTTTGGCCTTCTTTTATTTCAGAAGAAGGCCTCTAAAGCATCATCAAGTTTCCAACTTGTGGTTTGCCCTATAGAATTCAGACCTGCCAATCCTCATGGTTGTGTGAGCCAATTCCTTTAATAAATCTCTTAATTTATACGTATATTATAGGTATCCTGTCAGTTCTATTTCTCTGGAGAATCCTGACTAATACAATACTTATTCTTTATAATTAAAAAATAAATAATTCCATTTTCACTCCTTCTTATTTTTAATATATGATAAAATATTCAGAGACAGTTTGTAGTAACTACCTATATTTTGGAAGGGTAGGAGTTTCTAAAATGAGCAAGCTCCTTTTTGTCCTGAATGTTTAAATAGTTAAAATATCATTGAAATAAAAGTATCTATAATGTTCTGAAGTTGCTGCTTCCTTCTATGTAAGTCTGGAATTGGTTCAGAACCTACAAAGGAATAAGTTTGTGGAGGTCATCAATGACCCCAGAGGCAGAAGGGGAACCTGGGAAAGATATAACTTAAGAAAGGATAATCTCCACAAAGATTCATCTAGCAGATGTAGGTAGTAAGATTCCATGGCTGGAGAGACTGGGAAAAAGATATGTGAGAAAGTGAATTTTAAGGAAGGGAATATAAAGAACATGAAAGATACAAGATTTTACCTTCCTTGCCAGCTAACAAGTAGGTCTGCTACAATTTCATGTGTGCTGGCAGAAACAGGAGACTCCTGACTTAGAGAAAATGGACTTTACGATTCTTGGCATCAGGATATTTGCATCACTTCTCTTTACCTCCATCTTCCACTGGGGCAATTGTGAATGTGAAAGGACCCAGATGGATGCCAGCATTCTCAGGGGGTTGCATTAGGGGACAGGAACTCTGAGTCTAGGGAACCCAAATCTTTTATAGTAGACAGTAAGCATACAAGCCCTTTGCTCCAGATGGAGACACTAGCTTGTCTTCCAAGGCTGTTTGCCATACAAAAATCCTTGAAAAGATAATCTAGAATAAAAAACAATCATTACCTCTGCTTGCAAGATCTTCAGAAATGGGAGAGACATCATAAAGAATTGTCTTCCAACAGTAAACATTGGAAGAGTTTGGAAAGAAATCTCTGATGAATATAATAATTCTATTTTTGGTCAGTTGAAAAGTCAATAAGGTCATTTCCACATAGGATTTAATAGTAAATCACTAGTAATAGAAAACTTTTATTAAGGGCTTACTCTGTACTAGTCTGTACCAGTCACTGTTCTAAATTTTTCATATTTATTAACTTTTTAAATTCACCGACAACATCATGAAATAGGTATCATTATTTGTTTTACTGATAAGAAAAACTTAGGAACAGGGGAGGTCAGTAATTTACACAGCTAAAAGAATTCAAACCAAAGCAATATAAATCCATAATATGTGCTCTTAAACACTAAACCATACCGTCTTTCAACAAAAAGTAATACTTAAGCAAGAGAACCTCTCAAATATGCCATTTTATCATTTGACTGGAAAAACAAGGGTTAAGGCCTTTACAAGTCATGGATATGATGATGTAAGTCTGATTATGATACCTTCTGTTGGGGATTGAATTGTGACTCCCACAAAGACATATTCAAATCTTAGTGTATTTTCCTGTGTGTGTGACCCCATTTGATAATAGGACCTTTAGAAGATGTTATTATTAGTTAAGGTGTGACCAAATTGAAACAGGCTGGGTCTTATTCCATATAATTGGAGGCCTTATAAAGAGAAGAAATTCAGAAGCCAGAAGCCAGAATTCAGCAGAAACCAGGAAGTAGACACAAAGGGGAGAGAGAGACCACCATGTGATGGAGGAACCATTACCAGAATGCTATGGACTCCAGGAGAAAGCATGGCCTTACTGACAGCTTCATTTTAGGCTTCTAGTCCTCAAAACGGAGACAATAAATTATTTAAGCCAACCCATTGTGTGGTATTTGTCATAGCAACTCTGGCAAACTAAGATTCTTCCTTGGAATATATGTAAATATATTCTCCAATGGTGTTCCTATGCAGGAAACACCATTGTAGGATGATGGATTCAGGTTAGGAGAAGATACAAGCCCTTGTGCTATTTTTACTGAATGGGAAACTCTAGCTTCTAGACAAGCCCTTGTTGTCAGAGGTGTCCCATTAAAAAAGGTACATAAGGCGTTAATCTCCACAGAAGGGCAACAAAGAGCCTTGCCTTCTGGTATTCACACTCCTTTGTATTCTCCTCTCATTAAATCTGGGTTGGTCCTCTGACTTGCTTTTAAAAAAATAACAGATTTACTGAGATAAAATTCAGCCTTTAAGTGCACAATTCAGTGGTTTTTAGTATATTTACAGGGTTGTATAAAGAGCACCGTTATCTACTTGTAGAACATTTTTATCATCCCCAAAAGAAAACCTGTATCCATTACTTTCTGTCTCTGGAGATTTGCCTATTCTGGGCATTTGATACAAATGGAATCATACAAAATGTAGTTTTTTGAGACTGGCTTTTCCATTTTGCATCACATTTTCAAGGTTCATCCATGTTGTAGCGTGTATCTGCATTTCCTTACTTTTTATTGCTAAATAACAAACTACTCTATAGATATACCGCATTTTGTTTAACCATTCATCAGTTGATGGGCTTTTAAGCTGTTTCCACTTTGTTGTCCTTATGAATTATGCTGCTACGAACATTTGTTTATAAGTTTGCGTTTGCACATATGCTTTCATTTCTCTTGGGTATACACCTAGAAGTGGAATTGCTAGGTTATGTGCTAACTCTATACTTAACATTTTGAGGAACTGCCAAACTGTTTTCCAAAATGGCTACATTATTTTACAATCCTACCAGTAACACATGAGGGTTCCAAATTTTCCATGTCCTCACTGACTTTTGTAATTGTTTGTCTTTTTTAATTTAGCCATTCTGGTAGTAGTATTAAATTGTGGTTTTGATCTGCGTTTCCTTTTTCACCCTAATGATGTTGAGCTTATTGGCCATTGACTTCTTTGGAAACATGTCTATTCAAGTCATTTCCCACTTTTTAATTGGGTTATTTGTCTTTTTGTTGTTGAGTTGTAAAAGTTCTTTATAGATTCTAGACACTAGACCTTTATCAGATATGTGATTTGCAAATATTTTCTCCCATTCTGTGAGCAATCTACTAGCTTTCTTGATATTGTCCTTTGAAGCACAAATGTTTTTCATTTTGATAAAGTCCAATTTATATGTTTTCTTTTGTTGCTTATACTTTCGATGTGGTATCTAAAAATCATTGCTAACCCAAAGTCATGAAGATTTACTGCTGTGTTTTCTTTTTAAGAATTTTGTAGTTTTATCTCTCATATTTAGGTCCATGATTAATTTTGAGTTAATTTTTGTATAAAGTGTGAGGTAAGTTTCCACCTTCATTTTTTTGCACATAGATATCCAATTTTTTCAGAACCATTTGTTGAAAAGTCTATTCTCTCACCATTGAACTATTTTGACATCCTTGTGGAAAATCAATTGAACGTAAATGTAGGGATATATTTCTAGATCCTCAATTCTATTACATTGAGCTATATGTCTGTTCTTATGCCAGTACCACACTCTCTTGAATATTGTTGCTTTGTAGTAAGTTTTGAAAACATGAAGTATTAGTCCACCAACTTTGTTCTATTTCAAGATTATTTTGGCTCTTCCAGGTCTCTTGCATTTCCATATGAATTTTAGGCTCAGCGTGTCAATTTCTGCCAAAATTTTAGCTGGGATTTTGATAGAGGTTGCATTGAATCTAAAGATTAAGTTGGTAAATATTGCCATCTTAACAATATTAAGTATTCCAATCCAGGCACACAAGGCCTCTTTCCATTTATTCTGTTTGATGCTATTATACATGGAAATGTTTCTTTATTTCATATTTGGTTTGTTCATTATTAGTCTACAGAAACATAACCAATTTTTGTATATTGCTCTTGTATCCTACAACCTTGCTGAATTTAATTGCAATAGTTTTTCTTTTTTTTTTTTTATTCCTTAGGATTTTCTTGCCAATTGGCCTGGTTAGAACCTTCAGAACAATGTTGAATAGAAGTGAAGAAAGCAGGTGTATTAGTCAGCCAAAGGGGTGTTGATGCAAAATACCAGAAATCTGTTAGTTTTATCAAGGGTATTTATTTGGGTTAGAAGCTTACAGTCACAAGACCCTAAAGAGTCCAAGTCAACGTACCACAAGAGGTACTTTCTCACCCAGAATCTGTTGCCAAGAGTTGACACAAGATGGTGGGCGATGTCTGCAAGGGTTCAGGCTTCCTCTTCCTCTTAAGGCTCTGTGGTCCCAGTTTCTTCCAATATCAGCTGTAGGCTAGGATAAGTCTTGTCTCTCTCTTGGGGCTTGTTTCTCTCTGGGCTCAGCTGCTCTGCTCTCTCCAAGGCAAACAGCTTGTCTCTCTTCCCAAGGCCTCTGCCATGTCTAATGGAGACTTCTCTCTTTCCTCATGTATCTGCTTCTCTGTGTGCTTACTTCCCAGGCTCCAGGATCAAAACTCTAACTTTCTCTTCTGCAATGTCGTTTTATCTGTGAGCTGCCACCCACCAAGAGGACTCAATGTCCTACTGACGTGGCCCAATCAAAGCCTTAATCATTATTTAATCAAGTAAAAGTGAAACCTCTGAATCCAATCCAATCTAATATGCCCATAGGAACAGCCTAGTTCACAAACATAATCCAATATCTATTTTTGGAATTCATAAACAATATCAAACTGCTACAGCAGGCATCTTTGTCTTGTTCCTGATCCTAGTGGAAAGCAGGTATCTTTGTCTTGTTCCTGATCCTAGTGGAAAGCAGTCTTTTCCCATTAACTATGATGTTACCTGAGAGTTTTCATAGATGCCCCTTAGACAGAGGAATTTCCCTTCTAGTCCTGGTTTTCTAAGTTTTTGTTTTGCTTTGTTTTTTTTTTTTTTTTTAAGGGTACCAGTGTGGGGGAATGAGCCCAGACCTCATATGTGGAGAGCTGGCACTCAATCACTGAGTACATTGGCTCCCCTAAGTTAGTTTTTTTCATTAGTTTGCCTGTTGTTTATTTGTTTTTAGGAGGCACCGGGGCTGGAACCCTGGACCCCCCATGTGTGAAGCAGGCAATCAACCACTTAAGCCGCATCTGCTTCTCTCTAAGTGTTTTTAGTAGTGAAAGGGTGTTGGATTTTTCCAAATGCATTTTCTATATTTATTGAGATAATCATGCAATTTTTTGTCCTTTATTCGGTTAATACGGTTGTCTTAGTTGCTAGGGCTGTTGTAACAAAGTACTACAGACTAGTTGGTTTAAACAACATAAGTTTATTATCTCATAAGTTCTGGAGGCTAGAAGGTCTGAAGTCAAGGTTTAGGCAGGGCCATGTTTCCTCTTAAATGGGAGAATCTGTTCTATGACTCTACCCTAACTAACAGGTGGGTGGCTAACAATCCATGGCATTCCTTTGCTAGTGGCAGCATAACTCAATCTTTGCTTCTGTCACATGGCTTCATTAACAAGGAGACCTTGGTAATGTCATTTAACCAATCTGTGCTCATTTAGTTTATCTTTAGGAACACTGGAGAAACAATTGAGTTTGTTTTCAGGATTAAATAAGATAAATGTGTCTGGACAGAATTTTTTAAAGTAATGCTCTCATAATCTGTTAATCTGCCTTTTGTCTGTTTTTTTTTTTTTTTTTTGAGGTTGAAATGAAGTTTACTTAAAAAAAAGATGAAGTTCCATGGTAGAAAGGAGAAGCCAGCAGACCAGAATAGATTCTATCAGTTTATTCTCAGGCCTGATGAGCCAGCTCACTGATGTTACCGGAAGGAAGAAGGAAATGAGCCTCCAGGGCCATTCAAATTAGCAACACTCCATCTCTAAATTCTTATCATTGGTTTTCAGGTTACTAGGATAAGTGCCCAGTCAATGACTTTCCTATTGTGTGTCTCAGATGCCATGACTGAGTCCAGAATATTCTGATCCTAAAAATACTAAAATCACATCTGCTAATATTTATTGGGTACTTAGTAGGAGCCCAATACTGTACTAAGGCAATTCATTATATGTATCACCTAATAAAGCTCCATGAGTTAAATATATATATAATATACCACTCTTATGGAATGGAAAACTGAGACTCTAAGAGGATGAGCAGTGTGCCTAAACTTACGCAGTCAATAACGAATAGAGCCAAGATTGAAACTATGAAGACTGACTCTGACCTGCACTAGTAGCAATCACACTGTACTGCTGCAGCCTTCCAGGGTTGGTCAACAACATTTGCTGAATGACATCTGATGTCACCCACTTGTTGCTTGACTTACTGAAGAAGAGTTATTGGACTATGTTGAGAAATTAGCCAACAGGACATGTTTCTCATATGTTCTCTCTCCCACCTTCAACTGTTCATCTAGCTTCCAATCAAATTTCTTATTTGTACCTCTCCCCTCCCCTCCCCACAGTGTTCATTCCGAGGATTATTGACCTTTAGCCACCAGGGTTTCAAGGTATCACTGGTCTTTGATTCTATCAGTTGGCCAGACCTCTGGTTGCACCTTCCCTAGAGATATGTGTCTCACAGCCCCAGCTGCCCATCCATTATGATGGGAATATAGCTTGATTAGCTCCACTCAACTGCTTTATGGACTTTCAGTGAAATACTTCATGTTACTGCTATAGAAAATAAGAATTTTAGGTGAATCACTTATATTTAGATTATCCCATATATTTTTGTTTTTAAAAGCACTATAAAATTATTTGATTTTTTTTTTTACGGAGTCTTAAATGAGATAGTATCTATATAAAAGTACAATTCAAGGTAAGTTCTGATTGGGCAGCATTTGGTAAGAAGACAATTTAACTTCCAAAATTGTTGGACTCTGGATCTGAATTGAAGAAAACAGAATTTAAGAGAAGTCAGTGGTATTGCCAGACAACATGCATTTACTGCAGAGAAGTTAACCATGCTTGACTTTATTCCAAGTGTTGTGTTCATTTTTTGCTTCTTGTTTGTTTCACCCTTTCCTTGAAACAGAAAAACTAGTGTCTTCAGTGAATAAGGAAATGACCTTCTAGCATGTTTGGCCTGTGACTCCAGGGTTTCATCCTGAGGGGCTCAAAAGAGAAATTCCATTCCATCAATGCTTGTTTCAGATTAAAGCTTAGACACATAAGCAGCCCTGCCCAAAGCAGCTAAACTGCATGTTAGTGGTTAAGATAATAAAAAAGATCTCAGAACTCCCACCCTTCCGAATACCATAGCCTTTTTAATGACTACCAATGACCAAGAAATAATTTAGTGCATCCAAACACCTCCACCATGAAGTATAGTACCAAAGATTAGATTGAAACCATGAATCATTACTGATCAGGATTTATTCACTAATCCTATATATTTAAAACCTGGCTAAATTATGCTATTTCTTTCTGAGTATTTCTAAAGATGGGTGATCATATTCATAATATAATGAGTCTCAAAAGATCATCCTGGGTTTCCAAAATATAGAACCATCTGGTGTGCTAGCCCTGATCTGTACTTATCGTCATGGAAATCTTATATTTGGCTGCTCAGCATTCATTTCTCCTTTCGTTAACTCAGGTTTTCCCTTGTGGAACCTGCTATCCCATCCGTCCATGTGAATTTAGAATAATGCAGCCACTCTAGATTAAGGAATAGGCATAAGACACTGGCCTGGTTAATCAGAATTATAGAAATTGGTTCAGGAATTGGCAGGTGATCCAATGAGAACCTAGGAAAATTATAACTTGGATTTTTCTTGTAACTATTTTGAAAGAAACTCTCTCCCACCCCTTAGCATGGTGCAGCTGGTAGAATGCAAACCTGGAGCCTGCTGTTGACCATCTTTCTATTGCTTGTGGAGACTCTACCTGGGAATGAAGCCAACACAGAGGGGTGCAGAGAGACACATTCCTGACACCATTTAAATACTTGGATTCTGTCATTCCTGAAACTATGTTGGCTCATTTTGTGGATTTTCATTTTGTGACTCAATAAATTCTCCTTTATTTTCAAGTGAGTTTAGGTTAGTACTCTTTTAGTTGTAACCAAAAGAATACTGACTAAAGTAGTTACCAAATCAGAATTTATTATTATCACTTATTATTATTTATCAAATCGAAGTCTATTGTTACATAACTACCACAAAATCTCAATGAGCATTTTGCTCACATATCTGTAGGTCAACAGGGGGTCAAGCTGATCTAGGGCGAGGCTGGCTGGTGGCTTTGCTGATCTTGGCTGGGCTTTCTCACTCTTCTGGGAGTCAGCTGGGTGTCAGCTGTCTACTTTGGGCTTGGCTGGGTTAACTGGGCTTGGATCCACATGTCTCTCATCCCTTCCTAAGACCTGTGGGTAGGGCCTGGCATGTTCTCTCATGGCAGTTGTAAAAGTGCCAGAGAGAAGGCCTGATAACATCCTCTGCCTGTGTCACATCTGGTGACATTCTATTATTGGCCAAAGCAGGTCACATGGCTCAACAGAAGACAAGGGGTAGGAAATATGTCCTATCTATAGTGGGCAGGCACTGCATGGTTACATGGCAAGGGTATGGAGGGAGAGAAGAGTTGAAACAATTATCTAGTCTACCACAAAGAGACTAGGAGAAGTGTCTTTTTAACAGCCACCTTAAGTGACTCTATGCACACTGAAATTTGGGAGCTACAGGCTTAGAGCTGTGGCTCTTCATGCT
This sequence comes from Chaetophractus vellerosus, assembly GCA_004027955.1. Taxonomy (NCBI): domain Eukaryota; kingdom Metazoa; phylum Chordata; class Mammalia; order Cingulata; family Chlamyphoridae; genus Chaetophractus; species Chaetophractus vellerosus. The sequence continues at coordinate 1,145 of PVKH010001242.1, read as the reverse complement.
AGCTGAATAATCTGGGGGCTTCAAAAATTCAAATGTCAAAACCCCAACCCACAGACAGTTTGATTTAATTAGTCTGATATGGGGCCTGGGTATTGGAATTTTAAAGCAAATTATCCATAGTTAAGAACTATTCTCTTGGAAGAATTTGAATTCCAGAGGAAATCTCTCTTACATGTCCTCCCATCTTCTGAAAATTTTTATAGAAATGAAATCAGGGGAAAATATGAATGGAAAGCAAAATTGTAGAAAAATTACCAGTCAGTAAACGTTTTTATTGAATAAACTGCTGCTCTGGGTATTTTACTGGGCTTTGGGGAAATTGAGGGGGATACTAGGGATTCAGAGACCAGCCCTCATGGAGCTCAGGGAATCCCTGAGGAGATGGATGGTAAGGAAATACTTACAATCAATTAGATAATCACATGCATGCAGAGTACTGCAAAACACAAGTAAAGACTTCCATGAGAACAAATAACAGAGGCTTATTTCCACATGCAAATCCATCAATACTCAGTACAAAGACAGAGTAAAAGGAGAAATTTTAAATGAAAAAGACAGTGTCACAGTTCTATTTCATGACTAGTAACTCCTCTAGAATTTTTTTGTGTCATTACTACTTAGTTAGCCTGTCTTAAATTGAATATTCGGCAGGAATAATTTCTTATACGTGCTTTAAGAAATGTGAGAGCTGAGCTATTTACCACACCTGCAATTAGGCCATGAGCTGGCATCTGGGCAGCCCATCAAATTTAACTTTCTTGTTGATCCAATTAGCCCTCTCAAGAGTAAAAGTTTTTATATAGTGCAATGTTTGTCACATACCCTGAATTGTGCATAATGATATGTGATTCTAACACACACTCTGTTGAAAGTGAGACCTGTTAAAAATTATAATCCCAAGTCCTGAAAATGTCCCCAAATTACACCTGTTCTTCCCTCTCCCTGTCCTCAGAATCTTCAATGGGCACGGTCTCCACATCAATGATATGGAGCTGTATTAGTCCGCCAAAGGGGTGCTGGTGCAAAATACCAGAAATTGGTTGGTTTTCATAAAGGGTATTTATTTGGGGTAGAAGTCTACAGTTACCAGGCCATAAAGCATAAGTTTCTTCCCTCACCAAAGGCCACTGCCACGTGTTGGAGCA
>PVKH010001241.1:12282-31544 GCA_004027955.1 Chaetophractus vellerosus | reverse complement strand
TGAGACTGATCCTTTTGTAAAGGTAGTACCCACTTCTTCAAAGCTTTCCAGACCCTCATTTCCAGTGAGGACTAATGAATTTCATCCTTAGTTCTCCCCTAAAAGGTAAAAGGCAGCACTCAACAGAGTGGAAATGGCCTTCCTCTGAGAAGCAGGAGACCTAATTTCCAGTCCCACATTGTCTACAAATTAGGAGCATGCCTAACTGTTTGGGCCCCATCAGTTCCATAAAAGGAAACACTCTAACCAGGCTAGTTCAGAGGTTTCTACTAGACCTAGATTCTGTGACACACGACAGTTTGCAATGAACATTTACTGAAACTTTTGTAAGTCACTGCGTACATAGAATTCACATGGCAAGTATTCTCAGAAACAACAACTGCTATCCAAAAATCAGTTATGGTTTGTTTTCTCCAGTCCTTGTCTCATAACGAAAGTTCTGCTGTAAAATCTTCAGGCTAATTGTTTATAGCTTTTGAATCCATAATAAAAGAAAAATAGATACATGCCAGCATATATTTATATGTATGCCACATATATGTCAGTGTATATCTGTATCTATAGCTATGTATATCATATATATATGTCAGTCTGGTGACCATATCATAGTAATGCTTAAAAGAATGTCACTAAATCCATTATTCCTCAACAAAGAACAGTGATATTCTGCTCTGTTCTCCACCTGCCACTTGAAAATGAAAACATATATTTTTCATTCTTAGGATTTATAGCTAACATCTACATGGCTGTCAAGTGAAAACGCTTCTTGTGTTTGTTAGATGTATTCATATTTCTCAGATTTATACCATATGTATCCCTGCCTCTGAATCTGTAGATGCTGTATTGTAGCCACAGAAGTTAAAACCTGGGAATGTTAAGCTGTGCTTTCTGTTTTGATTATCACAAAAACTCTTCAGTGGTCCAGGAAAAAAAAAAAAAAGAAAGAGCTATCAGATGTCTGAACTTCAAATCCTGCATTTTATTTTCCTGGCTTTTTTTTTTTCCCCCATCTCTTGCTTTATGCAATTAATCTTAGTAACCTTCCACTAGGTGGCGCATGCATGTTTTAATGTCCTGGCTGTGGTTGGGTCTCAGTCTACTCTTATTTTTATTTTTATTTTTATTTATTTATTTCTTAAAGACGCTTTAAATTCATTCCCACCTACCCCACCCACTCCTCTTCCACACTTTTCCCCATTGACAACATCTTTCATTAGTGTGGTACATTTGTTACAATTGATGAACACATACATATTAAAGCATTGCTATTAACCATGGTCTATAGTTTACATTATGGTTTATACTTCACACTGCACAATTTTATAGGTTCTGACAAAATGTATAATGGCCTGTATCCATCATTGCAATGTCATGCAGAACAATTCCAATGTCCTCAAAATGCCCCATGTTACACTTGTTCTTCCCTCTCACTCCCTTCAGAACCTCTGGTGACCACTGCTTTTATATCAATGATACAAGTTCTTCCATTACTAGAATAATAGTAAGTCTACCTTAGTCCATAGTTGCATTCTCCCCTTATGTTTATTCATTCCTCAATCTTGAGAATTTTGAGATGGTGGTGCCCACTCTATTTCTGATTGAGAGGAGGATTAGAACCCATGGGGCAGATGGGTAGAACTGTCTTGCTTGCAGTTGTAGACACTCTGTTTTTTGGGATGGGTGTTGTCCATCATCATCCTTTTGCTAGTTGTCCTGGGTGAGTCCAATGAATTGGAGGGCAGATGTTGGCTGCAATTCTGCAGAGATTCAGGGCTCAACCAGCATATGAACAGCCAGAAGACTTAAGTCTCTGGGACACATATTTAATGGGTATAATGCTAATTATAGATTCAAATAAAAGGGGCATAAGAACCATGTGTAGGAAAATTATAAATGAGTCCAACTCCAATACATTCAGGAAATAGGTTACATATATTCCAAGGTAGGATCCCCTGACAGGGTGTCAAATTCCTGGAGTTGTCTGCTTTGCTTATATTGTCCAGATATCTCTAGAGGCCTCAGGAGCCCCACTGTTTGAGGCACTGTTTACTAAGTTAGTCAATGAGATCCTGCTGAGACATGCATAAGCGTAACCTCTGGAATAACTTTTCAAATTACTTTGAAATCTCTTAGCCACAAAAACTCATTTGTATTTAATATTTCCCCCTTTTGGTAAAGGTCTTTTTCCAAATGCATTGCTAGTTGGTGCTTGGTAATAATCCCTCGGTGCCAAGGAAGCTTATCCCCAGGGGTCATATCCCACACCAGGGTGGAGGTGGGGAGAAGGTAGTGAGTTTATATGCTGAGTTTGGCTTAGAGAGAGTCCACATTTGAGCAACAAGGAGGATTTCAGGAAGTAACTCTTAGGAAATATATAATATTAGGCTAAGTTTCAATTTTACAAGAACAAGTTTCAAAACACATCAATATCAAGGGACTGGCATATTGGTATGCCTCCTTCTTTAGATACAGCCTATGTACCCTAGGGATTCTTGCCGCTCTGTTAGAGAATGTAGCAGGACTCCCTACGATGAGAATTCAATATTCTTTCAGTTATTGTGTGGGTCTCCTTCCACCAAGACAAAACCCAATGACCACTTGAACACATTCATATTCCATAGAGCCATGCCCCAGGTGCACCTCTCCCCACACATCTCCCCCCCCACAACACCCTGCACCGGTGATCCTCCCCTGCCACAGTTGTGACTCTTCTGCAATCCAAAACCTTCCCAAAAACAAAGCCAAAAAAATAAATAGAAATAATAAAAAAACAATATTAAAAATAAAAAATAAAGTAAATATATATTTAAATTTTTTAAAAGTTTTTGCATTGTGTCTTTAATTCCCATAAGATCTGTTATCTTTTAAGTGCAGTGACAGTTTCTTCTGGATATTCCCCCAGCGTCTTATTTTCTTCACTTTATTTTCAAAGAAGCTTTAGATAACAGAAAAGTAACATAGAAAATATAGGGGATTCCCATATACCCCACCCCCTCCACCTCTCACATTTTTCCCTATTAATAACATCTTTAAATGATTATAGTACATTTGTCGCAATTGATGTGCAATATTGAAGCATTGCCACTAACCATGGTTAATGGCTTACATTATGGCTCACATTCTGTACCATTCACTTTTATAAGTTCTAACAAAATGCATAATGGCCTGTAGCCATCATTGCAAGATCAATGCCCTAAAAATGTCCCATTCTCCATCTATTCTTCCCTTCCCCTTGGAAGCCATGGTAACCACTAAGTTGCAATTTTTGAAAAATAAGGCTCATAGTTATATGTATTAATATTGAGGGCTGACATATTGGTCCATCTTCTTTTATTAGGCACTGCCTGTGTTCTTGAGAGACACTTGCCCCTCTATTTGAGAACCTAGCTGAATTCCCTAGGATGGGAGTTTAATAGTTTCTTGTTTATTGTGTGGGTCTCCACCCACTGATATAACACCCTATGACAAGATGAATACTTTCATATTCCACAGAAGCATGCCCCAGGTGCACCCTTTCCCACATATTCCCCCACTCCCAATGTCCTGCACCAATAACCCTCCCTTCCATGTTTGCTAAAAGAACATCCCCACCATTGTAGTTTTAACCACAGACCTACAAGCCCTCAGAGTTCACCTGTTCCTTCCTTCAGCCCTCCCTCTAGCTCCCTGAATAGTTCAACCCCACCCCACCGCCACCCTGCTCACCATCACGTTCCAGCACCATTATCACCTCCATCCACTGCCAAACCACCCCCTTCCACCTTATCATAGGTTTCGTCCAAATTATGCATCAGCTCACCACACTCTGCTCCCTTTCTGTCTCCTGATAACCTAACTTCCAGAGTCTAGTTCTGTGGATGAATCTTGAAGACCTTATATTGAGTGAAGTAAGCCAGTCACTGAAGGACAAATAGTACATGACCTCACTGATATGACCTAAGCAAATTGAGCAGACTCAGTCTACTCTTGGAATCCGTCCTCCCTCAAGTTCTACACTCGGTAGTTATCCAAGACCCTTCTTCTCTGCCCACTCCTTACCACCTCCCACCCCACCCCCGCCATCACACAATGCCCTCAGGAATTAACTAATTAGATAATACATGCCAATGGACACTCACAAAGACAGCATGCTGGAGTTTAATTCAGGAGTGACTTTTCAAAGAAAGCAACTAAGACTGTTTTCTCTTTTCAGTATATGAATAGTATAGTGTTCCTGAGTTATCTAAAACAAATTAAATAGGTGTTTTCCTGTAACATTTGATCTTTCATATAAACAAGATCTTTTCTTCAATATAGCGATACAGTAATTGTACTTATTCATGCATAAAACTTCTCTGACCTTTAAAGTGTTGTCATAACTATACAACACAATTTAAATGCTTGTCTTATGTGATTTCATATTAACAACCTTAATGTTGGGTGGTAAAGTGTTATTGGCTCCATTGTAAAATAAGGAAATTCAGACCACTTAAATTGACTTAGCCACGGTCTCTTCCAGAGTGTCCTAGAACAAGATCTCAGCTTCTAGTGCTCTTTCCACTACACCATAGTGGTTCCTAACTATCCCGAACTATCGCTGCTTACAATCATGTGATCTAGCTAGGATTTGTTAATCTTTGTGAAGATAGCAAAGCGATTTCACTGGTTTATATGCAACAGTCCATTCTGACAACTGTGTCTTAGATAATATCAAAAGTTGGTGAAAAACCATCCTTCTAGAAATGTATTTTCAAATTTGATACACTCTTTAACTTATCCTGATTCCAAATAAACGTGTATTCTAACAGTTGTATGTTACCACTTCTTCTGCCATTTAACCTTGTTCTGGTTCATACTTAGAATGAAGTATTTCCCTTGATATAATCTTGCATATATAGTAAAATATATTCTAATAAGAATAAAACCATATTTAATGTCTTCTCTTTTTGTTCTGCTTTGTGTAAAATGTGTAACTATTAGCTTTGCAATAGCCATGTATTTTATTAACCCGCATTAACTTATTTATATGCTGCTTTTATCCAAAATTGACTTGCACAGATTGAACTATCTAACTGAACTATATAATGCACTCTTTGTGCATATGTCTTATATGCACACTATATTAATCTAATAGTATCTCTAATGAGTTAAGCATTCATTTTTCCACTTTCAGTGTTGAAAAATTAACTGAAGTAGCTCGCTATCACATTGAAACTGCAACAAAAATTCAGAATGAACTTTATTTAGACCAAGAAGACTTCTTCATTAATGGCGATATAAAAGTCTTTCCAGATCCTCCCCCACCAACACGTCCTTCACCTGTAGAAAAGGAAGAAAACAGCACCCTGACCATTGAACAGCTTGACAATCTTCGAAATCAATTCTTAGATATGGCACCTAAAGGTAGGAAAAATTAATTATCACAAAAGGAGCACAAAAAGGTTAAGATTAACCAGGATAATAATCACTTGCCCACAAGTAAAATCAGTGTGTTCAAGTGAGTCCTTACTGGCTTCTAGTTTATCACATATTTGCTTCATACAGCATGATCTGAATTTAAAAAAAAACAAAAACAAAACAGAGAAACGCCAGTGACTAAAATTTGAACCATGTTGTGATCCCCACTCCTGGTAATTCACTCCTGCCCTCCCCTGCCCTCTGCAGGGCAAGTTGGTAAAATTGGCTATTATTCCATCTGGCAATTGAGAGACAGACTTTGTGCAGACTTTGTGCAGACTTCTAATCTAGGTTTTATACTGGGATTATGGGTTTGTGTTTCTGGCTTCCTCAGAATAGTAGACAGTGCTCAGTAGACAATGATCGGAATGAACTAAACTATCAACAAATATTAATTTTTATGTGTGTTCTTGTTATTATCTGCACACAAATTCTTTATGTCCTTCACATTTGATCATCATGGCTCTACAGAGTCTGCACAGGCTGTGTTTACTCAGGCCCTTCTACATCCAGATATTCTTCAATGCAGTCCATCAAATGATAGCACAGTTAATTCAGAAAGGTTGCATAGGATTATCATCTCCATTTTATAGGTCTGAACAGTCACAGAGCAGTTGAGCAATTTGCCTGCAGTCATGAATCAGTCAGGACCTGGGGATTCAAAGTCCCTCCTCCTCACTGAACTAGGTTGCATCTCCTAGGCAGGTTTATTTTATCATCTGACATAACCTACTTATTGGAAAATTATTCATTTTTCCTAGAAAATAGTCAACAGACTTTAGTCTAGCATGACCATAATTCTATTTTCACAATGATTTTATTTCACTTATCTTTAAAAAGTCCAGGATTCCCAGAAACTCACATCAAATCTCATTAGTAAAAAGAGCACTACGTTGCTGTAAGTCTGAAAAAGTCTTTGCACAGTGGGTGAAATAGATGTATATGTGTGACCCTGGGTGAACTCTTATCCTGGCATGGTTCAGGTCATCTCATCAGCTTGAGCAGGCTTTACACATGCCAATGTATGAAAACACTACAGCAGTGGATGGTAGCATTTGGACAAGAAGGAAATGTGGCTATCAACAGGTTAAACAAACAAACAAACAAACAAAAAGCCATAAAGCCAGGTCATGAAATCCCTGAAATCCTTCAATCAGGCAGATTCCTTCCTCTTCCCCATTACATTGGTTTCACAATGTCCTTTTTTTAAGTACCTCCCCCTTCAAAGTTGTTATTCATTTTATTCATGCTATTTTTATGTGTAAAATAAAAAGATAGGTATAAAAAGATATTATCCATGAAATATGATTTGCTTTAATCCTATACTAGGGTGCCTGGGAGGAAGTCAACTAGAATTAGTAGGTCAAAGCTGAAAACTTTGGGGGGCAGTAGAGCAAGTAGAGGTGGATTTTGAAATTTATCAGCCACTCCTAATCCCTTTCAGAAGGGACCCTAGTACTTATGATGATAATTGTTGGATCCAGCCTTAAAACTATATATTGCATTTCAATTAAAATTTTAAAATGAATAACAAAGAACAGCTCTAATTCAAAATATGTATGTCTTTGGTCTAAAAGATATCAACAGATACATTTATATACAAGTAAAACTTCTTTCAGAGTATAGTAGGGCAAAGAAAGAAGAAAATAAAAAAGAGGGAGGAAGATGTATAGTTTTATTTTTAAAAATTTAAAAAGTTGAAGTACAAGGCAAACCACTTGTCCTAGGGAGCTTATAGTGTAATTTTTAAAGGCAAACAAAGAATAAGAAAAGATAGACAAGTATTTAAGCTGTCTCTGGAATACAGTATAAATTTTATAAAAGTGCTTGAGAAGGCAAAGCAAAGGAGAATCCTTGTCCAGTGAGGTTATTCAAGGCAAACTTTTGAAGGAACACCTTGAAGAGTGGAATTTAAGGAAGTAGAGTGATTTGACAGCAAAGATACAGAGATATTTAAAGTTAGGGGAGCCACCACTAGCCAACATGTAGCTTCGAGGGATGATATGGCTGTTCAGGTAAAGGTAAGGAGACTGTTCTGCTTTTCCTTCCCCAGCTGCATGAACCGCAGCAAATGGAGGGGGCAGCTTTCTCTCCCTGGGGGACCAACTCTATCCACCCAAGCTGGAGAATTAAGACAGAATTGAGAGTGACCCTTGTAATCACAGCAGAATGTAAAAAGCTGTATAACACATGGGATTGGGGGTTATGATGGTTCAAAGCAAGTTATTGTCTACAAACGAACAGTTTAAGCTCTTTTCTTTAATATTAGCTCACTTACACCAATTGAAAAATATACATTGCATATGTTGCTTTTGAGATATAGGGGAAATGCCTAGCACAGTATCCGGCACTTTATCAATAGACATAGTATTCATTTTTATTATTTTTGCTATTATGGTACAGCTTTCATTATTAGTAATAAAGGGAAAAGTTAGTATCTTTCCTTTTTCTCTAGCCCAGAGTTGCAGAATTGGAGGCTCTCTGCTGATGCCTTCAAGGTCAGGCTCTGAATGCTGACATTGCCCTTCCCTGATGAGGTTCAAAAGTAACCACTCACCCCTCACCACTCTCACCTGGCCCCACAAAGTATCCTCTGGATTTTAGTCTGTCTTCCTCAGTTCCGAAATTATTATTCACTCTCTTAAATGATTCACACCCCACCATGTTTTTAAATGAAGTTTTTAGTCATATTCCTTCCAAGAATTGGGAAAAAAAAGATCTCTTGTGATACATTCTATTGTATTTGCCTAAAACTCCACAATTCCAAAAGACCATCTTAGTTGGGTGATATCTGTTTTGAAAGTGGTAACTTTCAAATTAAAATTTTAAAATGAATAACAATTAGATGAAAGTGGTAACTTTTTAATGTGTGGTCCTGCAGAACTTCCTGCTTCAACTTGAAAGTTCAAAGCCAAGAAATACGTACATTTCCTTATGCTATTTCATATATTCCCATGCAACCCATGATACCTAAGAAGCAACTAACATATATTAAAATAGGATGAACAGATGGATTTTTTTCCTAGGAAAAAGCATACATATGTGCACAGAACTGTCATTAGGTTCTTAGGCCCCACAGTAAGAATCTTGAGCTAATTTCCAAGGAGTGTTGATATCATTAAATTATACTTTGCAGCCTTTAATTTTGCTACATAAATAAAATTATTGAGGGAAATGGATAATCTTTGATTAAAACAATTGACTGAAAAAATGCTTGTGGAACCGGCTGTGGCTCAATTGGTTGGGCTCTGGTTTACCACATGGGAGGCAAGCTGCCACGTGGTGAGCTGACACAGCAGGGGGGTGAGAAGCAGAAACGGAAAAACGCAAAAGCAAAAATGAACACAGCGAGCACAAGCAGCAAGGGGGGAATATATAAATAAATTTTAAAAAATAAATCTTAAAAAAAAATACTTGTGAGTAGCTAATATCAGGATATAAATAGAAATAACTAAAGCTTAAGGAGTTTTTTGCTGAGTACTGGTTAACCCACTTGAAAATTAAAAATAGTTATTAAAATAGCCCTTGAAAAAGCTAATGTAAAATTGAAAATGCATCATATACTGTAATGCTTATAGCTCTTCTTTTCTGATCCAATTCTGCCACTCATGACAATTATAAATCTCCTTTGGTAAAGATGGTAATTAGGCATAAAAACCATTTGTTGATATGGTTGTCACAAATATGGCAGAAAAAATTTGATCTCATGGGTAATAATCATACCAAATCAAAATGCAATGGCACAATTTGGTCATGCTTGCATTTTTCTTGTGACCTAGAAAGATCCATAGTTTAGAATCTTTGAGACAGCCAGTAAATTAATGAGATATTCTTTCCACTGACAGTCCCAAGAATCGTTCCCATAAGCACCCTCACAGCAAAGAGCGAGATTTAGTGAATATTTTCTGAATTATAACAACCACCAATATTGGCCTGGTGGTTACTATGTGCCATGTTAATTCTCTTTTTACCCACTGAAACCCTGTGTCAGGATGGCTGGAATCAGACAGCTCTTTTCAAATCCACCTCTGCCATTGCTTTGCAGATTTTGGCAAGGTGTTGTTGTGATCTCGGACAAAGTTACTTCACCTCTCTGTGCTTCACATAATAACGATTCTTAATTCATGGGGTTATTATCAGGATTAAAGTAATTAATATATGTAAAGTGCTCAGAAAAGTGCCTGGCATGTAGAATGTGCAATTTAAGTGTAATGTAAGCTATTATAATATAATTAAAGTACTAACATATTATTGCATAACATATAACATTATGGAATATTACTAGAAACTATTATTATTGTCCAAAAATGCTAGTTTAGCACATATACCCTAATTGGCACATGCAGAATCACCCCCACAATGTGTCCAGAAAAAATTATACCACCTGGCAGAATTAAAGCGTGGGCTATGTGGCTCCCCAGGGACTGTAAGCATCTGAAACAAAAATGCTTATTTTGTGTACCACAGTCAACTCTGAACAGGTACATTTTGTCTCCAAACATCAACTGCCAAATACATTATGAAAATGGCCTTTCTCCAACAGAAGCAACGTGGAGTCTGTTGAAACTAGAACCCTTCAGTGGAATCCCTCTGTTCCCATGTAAACCATAAGAACTCTGTTTCCTTATAGGCCCATCAGCCCTCCATGTAATGCCCATAAATATTCAGTCCATGGGTATTTTTGCTTCTGCTGAAAGGTTATCTAGGGAGAACACAGACCAATGCACTCTGTATCCTTGCTCCTTTTTCAAGAGAGGCGGTGTTTAGTTGTCAAGGACTGGAACATTGTTCTCAAAAAGGGACAAGGACTCCTCCTTTGAGACCTTCTTGGAGATCCTGATTTTTAGTGACTGGTCTCAAAGGCCAAGAACTCTAGAGTGTAGCCGCTAAGCTGAGTCATTCCGTCACACACTTTTTGCATGAGTTCAAGGAGGAAGTAGTTATTACTGCCTCTGTGGCCATCATGGGGGTTAATCCAGAGGAGACTTTCTGAATCGAATCTTCCAGGAAAAGAAAGGACTTTTCAGGCAAAGGGGAAGATGGAACAGATGTGGAGATTTGTGAGGTTGCATGACATATTGAGGGAATAGCTAACAGACGAGCTGGGGCAAGTGACAGGAGGTGGGACCACAAAGATAGCTTGTGGTCAAGTTGTGAAGTCACAGGTGGCATGCAAAGGACATGCAGGGGAGGATTATCAAAGGCATTTAGCGCCAAGGGATGTGGAGAATGCATTGGAGGGGGGAGAGACAATGTTAGAGAGACAAACAGACACTGTCCAGTCTCTCTACAAAGCTTCATGTAACCAAGAGGCAGGAGAAAGGACACTTGGGTTGTTTCCTGAAAGGGGAAACTGAAAAGTTTCAAAAGTTCTTCTAGCCTTAGTGTCTCTGAGAAAACTATAAAAATATGAATAATAGATTTTTGCAGGTAAGTAAGCCCCATATTTTGATCTGGAATTGCTTTAATTAAATTAGTCAAGCATTTACACAAATCAAAAAATATAGAAAGTTTTCATAGAAAAGGAATGATAAGGCCAGATCTCTGTTATTGTGCCCCATATACTCTATGGTTCTCTCAGTGGGTGAACTTCCACTAGATCTGTTTCAGATCACAGAAATGTGCTAGTGAATCTAGAAGACTTAGTCCCTGCTAAAATGATCTGTGGGCAGAGTTTCAGGTGTTTCTTCAAGATGAAACATAGTCTCTTGAAGCCAAAGAACTTACATAAAAAATAATTAGTTAAACACAGCAAGAACAAGCAGAAAGGGGGGGATATATAATTTTAAAAACGGTGATAATAGTAGTTAGTTCATTTTCTTAACTATAAAATGGGGATAATCAATTGGGAGGATTAAATTAAATAAACCACTTACAGTACTTATCAGAATATCTGCTAAGTAGGAAGTGCCCATATAATTTTTCCAGAAATAATGAGCACACACAGGGGACAGGGAATAACTGGAAAGTGAAACCAAGGGTTGACATTGATGATCGATTAAAATAACAATGTGGAGTTATTTTAAAGGCAGAGATCCTCCAGATGATGTAAATCAAGTCACCGAAGAGCAAAGAAGGTCACAGAAACTTGACTATTACCTTCCAAAGAGGAACAATCAATTTTTGAAAATTTGGCTAAAAAAATACCCTTGGCTTGTGTATGATGAGATGTTAAATCTTATGTTCTGTGGCCTATGTCGTAAGCATGGAGTGAAATCAGGGGCAAGTCAAGTGAGTTTTATATATGGCACTGACAACTTTAGGACTGAATTTCTCAATGCACATCATCTCAGTGAGGCTCATGCCAAGGCTTCCTTAATGGAAGCAACAAGTGGTTCTCCGGCGAACAGAGCCACCACCGAGCTGATGGTGAGGACCATGAGCAAAGTAACTCTTGGCAGAGTGGAAAACTTATTCAGATCATGCCATGCCATTGCCAAGACAGGACGTCCCCTCGAAGATTTTATTTGGATGTGCACATTGGATGATATGAAGGGTGTTGACATTGGCCCAGTATTCAGAACTAACAGATCAGCAAGAACATTTGCATATTTTATTGCTGAAGTGGAACGGAGGAATCTAAGGGAGAAACTAGAAAAATGTAAATTTTTCTCTGTCATCAATGATGGTGTTGCAGACAGCTCAATCAAAGAAGCCGAACTTGTCTATGTGCAGTTTGCACATGCAGGAAAAGTGCATTGTCAAATTGTTGGGGTACACAGAGTAGAAAAAAAGGATCCCCTGGCTATTAAAAATGCCATTGAGAGAACTCTAGAGATAAATCTTCAACTTAGCCTGTCGAGCCAAGACTGGGCCAAGAAACTGGTTGGTTTTGGAAGTGATGGCGCCCCTGCCATGGAAGGTGAGAACAACGGGGTGGCCCTGCTTTTAAGAGAAATCCAGCCATGTGTGCAGACTGTACACTGCTTTGCACATCGTCTTGAACTATCTTACAAAGCAGTGTTCCAGAGCATTCCCCTGTACAACGATGTCAGAGACCTCCTTCATAGCATTCATCACTTCTACCACAAGTCTCCCCTTCGTAGGAGTTCCCTGATAACTGCTTTCAAAGACCTTCACCTTCGACCTGTGATGCCTTCTCAAGTAGGAAGGAAGAGGTGGCTTCATGGATTACAGGCAGCTCTCAAGAATTTTCTTAAGGGATATCCTGCAATTGTCCAGCAACTGCATTCAGTAAGTAATTTTGAAATACCATATTGTTTTACTGTTTTTTTTTCAAAATAACAAAATACTTTTATTAAGCTCTTTGAAACAGTAAGTTGGAGGAACATAAATCACAATTTTATTCCCAACCTGTGCTTTAGGCCAGTGAAAGCAGAAGTGACTCCAGTCAACAGAAAGCCAAAGAACTTCTACAGTTCCTTCTCCAGGCCAACATTGTTAAATTTGCTCATTTCTTAGTGGATGTCATTAATGTCCTCAGCATTCTATCCCGTGTCAACCAGAACAGAAATTCCTCAATTGCTGACATATTTGCCACGTTAGAGTCAACATTGGAAATGCTCAGAATATACCAAACAAGGTGAGGGGCTGGGAAGGATCTGAGGGTTTGTCAGACAGTTTGACTTGAGATAATGTTCTCCAGGTGCTTTTACATGTAATTTTTGTTTTACTGGGGGAATATTTTCCCCCAGACCAGGGCCACAAGAACGCACAGTGAATTCAGTCACTCACTTTCATGGTAACTGCCTCAGCGGAAAGGGAAACATTTCTGTCATGAGAAACACAGTATTAACACATCTTATCAAGAGGTTGCAAGGCTGTTTCAGAGATGCCAGCCAAGATGTTGTGAGGGCAGCCATGATTGGAAGCTTCAAAATGTGGCCTGGGAGAATAAATCAAGGTAACCTATATGTGCTCACCCTGAACTTATTGTTCTTCGGTTATTTGTGTGAGTTTCTTTGTTATGTGTGAATTTTTTTTCTTTTACACCTTAATCGTAGAATTTGGAGAAAAAGAGGTGTCCATCCTGATTGCACATTATGAGTCCATATTGGAAGCTGCCAATGTGAAAATTGATGAAGTAGACACAGAATGGAGCATGTTGAAACTGGAGATTTATGCCAGGTAAGAAAAAGGACAAGCTGAATATACTAGTTGGTATATGTAAATATCTGGGGAAAACTTGGGGTCTCCTAATCTTTTGCATTTTCCATTCTCCCTTCTAGATTTCAAAACATTCGCAAATTGACCTGGGATTTTGTGAATTCTGTTTACTTACACAAGTATCCAAATATCCTGACACTAGTAGACCTCGTGTTGACCCTCCCTGCAAGTTCAGCTGAAGCAGAACGTGGCTTTAGTCAGATGAAACGCACCAAGTCACACATGCATGTTAAAATCAAAGCTGAAAGTATGACGGATCTCCTGATAATTCAGTTGAATTCTCCAGATATTAATAGCTTTGACCCCAGGAAAGCTATCCATTTGTGGAATACAAGAACACTGTTGTCAACTGGTGATGCAAGATCTAATTCAGATTGCTCATCCAACTCAGAAAGCCATTATGAGAGTGATTAGTAATGTGAAAAATGTTGTTTTTTATTGAAAATATTTTCAAAAAACTGAAATATGAAAGTAAAATAGTAACCAATCTTTGGCAAACAGAAAAGGCACCTGGCATCTTCCAAACATATGAAGCAAAAAATCCAAAGATTGGTTTTCCTTTAACTTTCTAACTCTACTTCTTCTGCACCCATTCTTTCTCATTCTTTGGGTGAAAATGTGAGCTGCTGACCAGTGGTGTTATTTTTATGTCATCTTTGAGAGTTATTTCTAAGGGTGAACAGACTGTGATTCTAAGTTTACTTGGGCCTGGCATTCAATTACCTGTTTTTCTTGGTTAATTTTAAATGATAGTTACATTATTTAACCAACTTTGGGTCAAACTAAAGAGTTTCTTTTGTATCCATGAACAAAATTTGTAAGTGCATCTGTTTATATTACTACATTATATGTGGAAATCATGCCACTGCATGCATTGACAATTTAAGTAATATCATCAAATGTTAAAATTGTCTTCATATTTCACACTAAGATCCTCAGATTAACAATATATGTATAAATTCAAAGCCTGTTTTATAATACTTTGTCTTCCACCAGAGCCATTAGAGACGTTGAAACTCAGTTAAATAGTTTGAGCCTCTTCATGGTTCCAAAAGATTTTCTTTATGGTTTTATCTTCAGAAACATAAATGATTTCTTCCTAATTTTTCTTAAAACTAATGTGATACTATATAAACCTTGATTTACTAAAAATCCTACTACTTGGGAAAATGTTCTCATCTCTATAAGTTTGGATACTAAGGTTTGACCAAAAAGGAGAGAGAATTGATTTCTGAACAACCCTGGATGACCAATCATATCAAAGAAAGAAGGTTTCTGCTTACCTTCCAAATCACAAAATTGCAGATGAGATTTGAACCACTGAAATTTTAACAGGATTATTAAATTTTCCTAAAGGCTAGAGGAAATGATAAAGTTCATGTGAGATCTTTAAAATGCTAAGAACTTAGGTGTAAAAAGGAAAAAGAAAAAAAAAAAAAGGATGCTGCGTCTGTATTTCACTCTTTTTATTCCTAAACAAAGAAGAACGGCTATGTACTCTGGACCTGAAAGTTACCTGGATACATGTAGGACTCCCTGGCCCGGAAGGTATCTCTGTTACTCTTTATTAGCCAATTTTATTTTTTTAACAGATTGATTTATTTTGTTTTCCTTTTCCTTTCGTAATTCATGTGCATGCAATCTGAAATGTGAAATAGACAAAATAGACTTCTCTTTTTGGGCAAGTTAAAGTAGATGAGCATAAAGAACAAAACATTAAAAAGGTTAGTGACCTTTTACAACATCCCTGGGAACAGCAAACCAATTGGATGATTAGATTAGCGTTCAAACCAATAATTTAACAATTCAAATCTCCCTACATTTACAAAATAAGTATGTTTTGATCTAAAGGGTAAGATGAGGATAAATGTGTTACCTCAGTCATAGTGGTCATTTCCATTCATTTGAAATAACCTTATCCTATTTTTTCCTGTTGTGCCCTGTCGCATATAATAAACCTATTCTGAATAAAAGACCAAAAGAGACTCCAAACTAAAATATAAAGCCTCGGTATTTTGCCCAATCTGGAGTGAATTATTTCTAGGCCAAAAAAGACACTGTCACTTAGCTGAGAAACAATAATGGGAGAACAGCAGGAAATTGATTGTTATTTTGGGGTTTTCAAAATGCTTTATCTTTGTCTAAAGGTTACATTTTTAAATTATATGAACTAAATGATTTTCCAGATGCTCATTTCTTCTATTTTAGTGAAAGAAAAAACCCTATCATAAAATAAATAACAAAATATTTTTCATTTTATTACTAGACTTAATAGGAAATAAAGCATTTACTGACATTCTGCTTGACTTGGTGACCCTGAACCTTGGAACAAACAACCTTCCTAGTAGTTGGATGCACCTCACCCAACCTGATGTAAGCTTCCATTTTGTTTTAAGCCCTAACATGGTTTGGTTTCCAAAGCTTTGAGCATTTTTCTTCTTGATCAATGAGTAAATAGTTCTGAAATAACCAGTAATTGCACAGTATCTGACATTTAGTAGGCATATTAGTTTCCTAGTAGTTTGTTGTTTGCCATAACAAATCACCACAAACTTGGTGGCGTAACACAGAAGAAATTTATTCTCTCACAAATCTGGAGGCTAGATGCCTGAAAATAAGGTGTCAACAGGGCCATGCTCCCCCTGAAGTGTCTAGGGAAGAATCCTTCCTTGCCTCTTCTTGCTTCCCTTGGTTGCCAGCAATCCTCCAATTTCTACCTCTATCATTACGTGGTGTTCTGTGTGTGTGTGTGTGTGTGTCAGTTTTTCTCTTCTTATGAGGACACCAGTCATTGGTTTTAGGACTAACCCTAATCTAGTATGACCTCATCTTAAATAGCCCTTTACATAACTAATCTTTGAATAAGTGATGGCCTTTACTATGTAAATATAAAAGTACCCTGGAATTAGATCCAAGTCAGAGAAAGAGTGTTTCTCTAGAAATGACGATAACTCATTTCTACCACCAAATCAAATGAGGTTCACAGTAAAAACTAAAATTCATAGAAAAAAAAAAGAAATTAATTAACTAATTACATCTTCAAATACCCTAATTTACAAATAAGTTCATATTCTGAGGTTCCATGGAGGCATGAATTTGTGGGTAAACTTCTCAACCCTGTAAAGTAAACACTCTCTAAAAATTGAGTGAATGATTGAATGAATGAACTTCAAATGAAGACACACAATATGTACATGCGCACTCTTTGAAGAATGAATAATGGCACTAATAGCCAATTAAACAAAGAGAAACCAGGAGACTCAACCAGTGAGTTTGGTTTTACTACTACCAATCGAAATGTTTCTAACTGGTAACAATAGATGATTCTAGCAGATTTTTCTTTTCATCATAATGTTTGGCTTGAAAACATATCAGAAAACCCAGTGGTGAAAAATTATTTCCCCTATGTGCTGTAGAGCTTTTGCACTGCCCATAAGTATCATCTTTGTTCCTTCTCTATTAAAAAAGTACAAAGTAAACTGGATTCACATGTGTAAATTGGTTCTATGATAATAAGCAAAACCCACAAATTTCAAGGAAGCAAAACATAAAACACTTTATAGGATCTGTGGGAATTGTTTGGGAGAACCCAACCAGAGAGTAGAACTGTCTCCATTCACGAATATAAAATCCTTTTTCCTTCACCTGAAACTCTTATTATGAGAATCTTAGCAAGGACAGCCTCAAGAGAGAGTCATAGAGCTATTCTAATGACATTTCCTGTTTTCTTCTAGTTACAGGAGCTGACATCTTTATTAATAGTAAACTCAGAATTCGTGGACTGGCGGAAATTCCTGTTAGTGACCTCAATGCCTTGGCCCATTCCCCTAGAAGAGGAGCTCCTGGAGACCCTGCAAAGGTTCAAGGCTGTGGATGAGGAACAGCTGGGCACAGTCACTCTTGAGCAGTATATGCAGGTTGATATGAGCGTGTGGTGGCACTATATGTAACACCAGAGTTACTTTTGACCTAAGAAGTGTATTACGCACTGATGGAGCATCACTGGGCCTCAGACCAGTGTTCTGCCCTTCAACTGCTCATGGCCTGGCACCCAAAGGCAGCCCAGGCAATGTCAAAACCCCATGCAAAGGGAAAGGACCTGAAAAACCAGAACTGTTCATCTCTGGGTTCTGGGAGAACTAAGCATTCATATCAATTCTATGGTCCTTCTCCTAAACTCCTAGCCTTAAACTTTCTTTGCCTTGGTTATACATTAGAGTTAGCATCACCTAGAAAGATTTAAAAATCCCTGTGTCCAGGCCTTAATACAGATAAATTAAATCAGAATCTTCAGGAGTAGCAAAACAGTGATAGAGAAAGGAGTAGGTTCTTTCTTTTGGATGAGGGGTAGTGAATAATGAGACCATTTCTGACAAGTTGAGTTTGAAATATCTGTGGGAAATGTAGAGAGAAACGTCCAATCTGATATGGCAGATGCAAAAGGGATTGTCTTATAGGTGGTAGTTAAGTTTATGAATGGAAGAGATCACTGAAGGAAAGTGTGTAAAGCGGTGGATAATTCAGTAACATAAGAACTGGCCATTGGATTTGGCAGGTAGAATGTAATTGATGACTTTTGCCAGAACAATTTTGGTTGAATAATGGATACAGAAGCCAGGCTGCAGAGGTAAGGAAATGAAATGATCTTTAAGAACTGAACATAAGAACTGTCAACTCATTTTTGAGAAGTTTGAGTAAGAAAAGATTGAGGATGAAATTCCATAAATGTGCAGGACCTGAATTACTTATTTTGGCTTTACTTATTGAATTCATTATACTGCTCACCATTTCATGTTGATGTGTAGACACAAAATATGGAAACTTCGATAGATATTACTGTTAAAAGAGGGTGCTACTCTATATAAATGCCCATAACCTGCATATATTTCACCATTTAAGGATACACAGCCTTTCCTGCTTCTCTTTTCTCCACAATTGATCAGTGGAGTGCTTTTAGACAGCCTTGAGGTTTCCAAGCTCTTATCTTTAGGCCAGAGGGAATACCACTTGAATATGGAGGAGGTTCTTTTTGGTCTGATCAAAATATGCTGACTGGGCACTGATGCATTTATTTACCATGTAGAGCAATTTATGAATACTCTTGCTACGTGGACTTGCAATTTATTCAAGTGATTTTGTTCAAAAACAATAAAAGAAGAGCAAAACTTAATCCATTTCCATAGATGGCTTAAGGTTTTCAAAAGTTGGCACTTGTGAAATTGTCAACCTTCACTATTTGGAGTATGTGGCAAGTAACACAGGATATCAATTTGAATATCCTTTTGCACAAACATGAGAATAACAAATGGTGTTGGCAATTTTTACCAAAGTGCCGAGCCCCAAACCACAAAACTCCATTACCAAACATGTGAATTTCTTTTTTTTTTTTTTTTTAAAGATTTATTTATTTTATTACATATCTCCCCTTCCCCCCCGTTGCGGCGACGCGCCGAGACTTGGTCACTGCGCAGGCGCGGCTTTTCCCCGCTTGTGGGCGGCCTCTGCTTCCATCACGGCCGGCTTTTCAGTTCGCGGGTGGCTGGCTGCGCTCGATTTGCAGGCGACCTGCCCTGCCCGTGGTGGCTTTTGCCTGTCCGTGGCAGCTTTTTGCCCTGCCCACGGCGGCTCCGGCCCGCCCATGGCGGCTTGCCATTCTCAAGGCGGTCTGCCCGCTAGGAGAGGTCCCCGGGAACCGAACC